>CAUYQG010234962.1:0-52880 GCA_963574415.1 Tarsius wallacei | reverse complement strand
AGGTGCACGCTACCACGCCTGGCTAATTTTTTTGATTTATTGTAGAGATGAAGTCTCGCCAAGTTGCCCAGGCGGGTCTCGAACCTGTGGGCTCAGGCAACTCACTCACCTCGGCCTCCCAAAGTGCAGGATTACAGGCTGAGCTACGGAGCCCAGCGAGCAGAGGTTTCTTTATCTGAGGAATGTGAGGCACATCCTACTCCCTCCCTTGAGCTCAGTAGTCATCTCCTAAAGCCGCCTGCTATTCGGACTATAAACTGACTAACGTCCAGGAAGCTATGAATTAATCTAACAATGCTGGATGTGGACACCATAACTCATACCCTATAGTTCAATAATGTATAGCCAGGCATTAACCAATAGCATTTCTGTAAACAAATGACAATTCCTGAAAAACAACTTTGGTGATCACCCCTCTCCTGATCTGTCCTTTCTTCTACAGAAGCTCAAGTCTATCCTTTGTTCTCTAAGGTGGGTTGGATGTATATCCTGGGTTGCGGTCCTCAAATTTGGCCCAAATAAACTCTGGTTATATTGATTTTGCCTAAGTTTCTTCCTTCAGATCAACATGGATGCATAGGATTATTTACATTTTGCTGATGTAGAAACTAAGGCTCAGAATAAGGAAGTGACTTGCCCCAGATCACACAGAGGATGCGGTAGAGCATGGATTGGACATCAATAAACCAAAGGTTTTTTTTGATTTTTTTTTTTGAGTTGGAGTCTCAGTCCGTGGCCCAGACTGAAGTGCAGTGGCCACTCCCGGCCACCGCAGCCTCGACTTGCTGGGCTCCGGCGATCCTTCCGCCTCAGCCTTCCAAGTAGCTGGAACTACAGGCGTGCGCTACCATGCCCGGCTAATTTTTTGATTTATTGTAGAGATGAGGTCTTGCTTGCCCAGGCAGGCCTTGAACCTGCAGGCTCAGGCAATCCACTAACCTCAGCCTCCCAAAGGCGCGGGATTACAGGATGAGCCACCGAGCCCGGCTAATGTTCTTAAAGATAAACAATTTCAACCAAGAATCTCCTACCCAGGCAAGATAAACTTTATCAATGATGGAGAATTAAAATCCTTCCCAGACATCTCGTCCTTAAGAGAATATGCAGCTTCCAGACCAGCCCTTCAGGAGACACTTAAGAAAGTGTTGAACACAGAAGAAGAAGAAAAAAACAAAAAAACAAAAAAAGAACAGCCATTCACGTCACAAAAGTACAAACAAACACAGAGATAACAGAGCATTCACAAAAAGGAAAACACACATAAATAAACACAAAAGTTAAAAGAAAACAAAGTGCCCCATGACAGGGATGAATGTTCACATTCCAGTAGTCAGCCTGAAAAAAAAATGGACTAAAGGCACCACTGAAAAAGACACAGAGTGGCAAACTGGATAGAACAGCACAATCCAAAGTCTGCTGCCTTCAGGATACTCATCACACTGCAAGGAACACCCACAGACTCAAAGTTGTAGGATGGAAAATGAACTTGAATTGGAAGAATCGATATTGCTAAGATGTCCATCCTACCTAAGTCAATCTACAAATTCAATGAAACACCTGTCAAAAAATTATCTACATCATTTTCCTCAGACCTGTAAACAACAATATGGAAATTCATATGGAGACAAAATAGCGCATAAATAAGAAAAGCAATCTTTGGCATAAAGACCAAAATGGGAGGTATCACACTTCCAGACTTTTCCAAACTGAAAATCTTTTGCATAACAAAAGAAAGCATCGAGAGAGTGGGGAGAAAAGCTACAGAATGGGAGAAAAAGTTTGCTAAATATATACCTGAAAAAGTCCTAACATTGGGATCTACAAGGAACTCAAATGAGCTAAAAGAAAAAAATATATATCAAAAAGTGGGACAAGGACATGAATAGATGCTTTTCAAAAGAAGATACACAACCAGCCAATGAAAAAATGCTCAGCCTCACTAATCATCAGCGAAATGCAAATCAAAACCACAATGATATACCACATAATTCCAGTAAAGATGTCCCTTATCAATAGATCAACACATGGTAGATGCTGGTGAGAGTGTGGAGAAAAAGGAAAGCTCCTACACTGTTGGTAAGCATGCAGAGCAGTTCAACCTCTATGGAAAGCAATGTGGCAATTCCTAACAGAACTAAAAATTGAGCTTTCATATGATCCAGCAATACCTCTCCTGGGAATATATCTGGAGGAACATAAATTGTTCTACAAAAATGATAGCTGCACATACATGTTCCTTGCAGCACTATTCACAATAGCAAAAACATGGAACCAACCCCACTGCCCATCAAAAGTGGACTGGATAAAGAAAATGTGGTACACATACATGATGAAGTATGATGCAGCCATAAAGAAGAACAAAATCATGGCCTATGCAGCAACTTGGATGCAGGTGGAGACCATCATACTTAGTGATCTATCACAGAAACAAAGAACTGAATACCACATGCTCACACTCATAAGTGTGACCTGGACATTAGTCACATTAGCACAGTTAAGGGATTGGCTGTCGCAGGGCATTGTCAGGGAGGGAGGGAGGGAAGGGGCATGTAGCATCACAAAGGGTACCTGGTTCTAAACCAGGGGAGATGAGGGCCAGTTGGAGGTACAAACCTCACCTGTACAAATCCTGACTTGTATCTCACTCATCTCTAACAAAATAATAACAATAAAATCATCAATAAAGCCAAAAGAGGAGAAGTTTATAATCCATGTCTACAAGTCACATCTTGGAGAAGAAAGTCTCCTACATTTATACAGATTCTATATGCATGTCTGTTTTCTTCACACACTCATACTTCTGAAACTATTACCTTAAGCAATTAACTACGTGTTGCAAATATTTTGAACATAGTACACATTTTTTATTCACAGATTGCTTTAAACACAAATCCATGGAAACACTAATGCATATTATGAGATTAAAATATTAAGACTAATTGAAATAGTTTGCGATAGTGACAATTTAGTCTGCTACTAATAGCAGCAATTAATACTTTTTTTTTTTTTTTGGCTAAAATATGAAGGGCCCAGCTTCTACTTCAAAGTTTTTCATCAAAGAACAGGCTTCTACTACTTAAGAAAGTCCTTTGCTTTGTCTTCAATGATTTGCTTTACTAACCAAGAATGCAGCTTTACTAGGGAAACACATGGAATGGTAACATAGTACAAAAAGAGACAGAAGACACAAATGGTGACCTGATACTTGTTGGAGTGGCAGATATTGCTGCATGTCACAGCTGGTGGTCCATGCACATGATCATTTTCTTAAATGAATGAATCCATAATTTTAATCATATCGTCACAGGTCACAGGTTTTTATAATTCTCTCCTCTCAACCACCAATAAAGAATAAAGGTTACTGTTTTAGAGATCCATATGCTTCTCTAAAAAATATTGCTTATTGGGATGCAAAAATTTTACATTAATTGCCATTGTTTGGCTGTTGTGTTATTGTAATTCATAGAATAAATTTTAATTTTCCACATATTTTTAAGAAAAACAAACCAAACCCAAAACAAATATTTTTGCTTTTTCAAAAAATATTTTTAAGGATATCATACCAATCTTATACCAGAGTTAGCCAGCATAAATTTATTTTACAATTTTTTTGGTATTTTTTGTGTGTTTCTTTATTCATCATGGGATTCAATAAAGAGACATAAAAGAATAATTGAGGAATTGAATTTCTGTTTCATTTCTAATTTTCCTGCTTTTGAGGTTTGTGCCTTATGTTTATGATTGCCTGAGTATAGCTATCATGGTTTAATCATAAATAATTTGGCAATTCAAAAATGACATTATGTATGATGTATATTTTCTAAGCAATAAATACGTTTAAAGATATCAAGTTAAACAGAATATAATAAGGGGTTGAGATTATCAGATGATAGCATGGCAAATTAGGAGATATTTACTGAGATGTAGTGTTAGATCAAGACTAGAGGTCAACTTGGATTTTTTTCAAACTCTTTATTAGGTTCTATATAACCAACATTTATACTCTTTGATATTGTTTTGTTGGTTGTGTCAATCTATCTATATCTATATCTGTATCTATATATCTATACCTATATCTAGATCTATATCTATGCAAATATACCCTGACAACGGAGAGCAGATTTAAATGAGCCATATTCTACAAAGGATGCTTTCTTACCTGGAAAGTTAAAGCTGATGCAAGGTAGTAAGTCACAGTAGAAAGATTTTGAATTCTCAGAAATAATTAGCAGAAATCAGGAGAAATACCTTTCTTACTTGTACATCTTTTCAACAAAAGTGAGACACTGAGGCAATAAAATAAAATTTTAAAATTTTATCTGAAGTTCTCTCCAACGCTTTTCAAATTCACTGCTCAACACATTTTGTTGTTTTTTGTCATGTAAAAATGTGCTTGATATTTACTAACATCACCTACTACTCCCTCAAAGAGTTCTATAAAATGCTGTTTATTTTCTAAAACTCAGAACTCCTCTGTTGAATGATAACTAGTGTTATCACTAATGCCAATATTTATGTAACTTACTATGGGCCGGACATTGTCCTAAGTGCTTTGTATCAATTCTCTCTCTCTCTCTCTCTCTCTCTCTCTCTCTCTCTCTCTCTCTGTCTCACACACACCCTTCAGAAAATAATTAACACTATCTTAACTTTTCAAATAAGAAACATATACAGAAAGATTAGCCTCAGTAAACAGACAAGCTGAGTTATGAACAAGAAACCACCATGCTCCAGAGTATATACTATTATGTTATGGTATTATGCTAACATAAGTAACACATGGTTATTCTGTATGTTTTTGTAAGAACTTTACTGAGCTATAATTGACAGACCACACAATTCACTCATTTAAAGTGTACCATTTGTTGTTTTTAATTATACTCACAGAGTTGTACAACCATCATCACAATCAATTTTGGAACATTCATCACCTCCCAACAATACCCTTTTCCTTTTAGTTATCATACCCTCAATTTCCTAGGCAATCACTAATCTACTTTCTGTCTCTATAAATTTCCCTTTTAACAACTTCCATATCAATGCAATAATATAATATGTGGTCTTTTGTGACGGGCTTTTTACACACAGCCTAATATCTTTATAAGTAGTCCATATTACACCATGTATCAGTACTTCAGTCCTTGTTATGGTCAAATAATATTCCATCATGTGGATAGAACACATTTTGTTTATCTGTATGTCAGTTGATAAGCATTTGGTTTGTTTCTAGCATATGGCTTTTATGTATAATACTGCTATAAATATTTATATGCAACTTTTTGTATGAAGATACATTTCCATATCCTTAGGGAATGTATCTAGGAGTGGAATTACTGAGCCATATGGTAAATTTATGCTTAATTGTTTAATCTAGGAACTACCAGACTGTTTTAGGAGCAGTTGCACTGTTTTACATGTCCATCAGCAGTGTATGAAGTTTCTGACTCCACAATTCTCAAACAGTTATTATCTGACTCTGATTCTAGTCATCCTAGTAGTTACTTAACAGTATCAATGCACATTTGACTTGCATTTCCCTGCTGACTAATGATATCAGGAATCTTTATACATGCTTATTGGCCATCTGGATATCTTCTAAAGAGAAAGGTCTACTCAGAACTTTTGTCGATGGAGAATTGGTGCTAGGTGAAATAAGCCAGAAACAGAAAGACAAATAATATATGATTTAATTTATATATGGAAACTAAAAGGTCAGATTTATAGAAGCAGAGCATAGAATGTCAGTTTCCAGAGGCTGAGGGTGAGAGAGAATGGAGAAATATTAGTCAAACGATAAAAATGTTCAGTGATAAGATGAACAAGTTCTGGGTGTCTAATGTACAGCATGAGTATACATTATGTATAATTTTACCTAATCAACACGCTGTACACCTTGAATATATTCAATCTTTGTTTTACAATTAAATATTTAAAAATAAATAAATACTTTCATCTATTTAAAAAATGGATTATTTTTTAAAGAGAATATTTAGACATAGAAAAATGGAGTGGAATTTCAGAGGTCACATATATCTGTTTTACCCGACACATATTTTTCCCTATTATGTATCTTGTATTACTGTGGTGTATGTCTTAAAATGGAGGAAACAATATCCAGGTATTGTTATTATTCATTAAAGTTCACAATTTACATCAGAGTTGGTTCCCTATATTTTACAGTTTTATGAGTCTTGAAAGATGCATAATTGCATGCATTTGGCATTACAGCATTATATAGAAGATTTTCACCACCCTAAAAATTCACTCTGCTCCACCTTTTCATCCTGCCCTGCTCCCCTTGAGCTCCTGACAATCACTGACCTTTTTATTATCGCTACAGTTTTGTCCTTTCCAGAATGTCAGGTAGTTGGAATTACACAGCACTTAAACATTTCAGATCAATTCTTGTGATTTCAGACTGATGCCTCCATGTCTTTTCAGGACTTGGTAGATCATTCCATTCAATTTTATGGATTAGTACAGTTGGTTTACTCATTCACTTATTGAAGGACTTATTGGTTGCTTCAAATTTTTGGCAATTATGAATAAAGGTGCTATAAACATTTGTGCATAGGCTTTTGTGGGGACATATCTTTTTCAACTCATTTGGGTAAATGCCTAAAAGTGCAATTGCTGGATTACATAATAAGACTATGTTTAGCCTTTAAAAACTGTTAAACTGTCATCTAAAGTGGTTGCAACATATTTTCATTCTCATCAGCAAAGAATGAGAGAATTCCTATTACTCCACATCCAAACCAGTATTTGTAGTTGCCAGTGTCTTAAATTTGAGCCATTATTGCCATTTGTGTGTGTGTGTTGTCTTTTTATTATTGACAAGTAAGAGTTGTTAAATACTCTTGCCATGTGTCTCATCAGATATAAGGATTGCAAATATTTTCTTCCATTCTGTGAACTTTCTGTTTAGTTTATATGAGGCACAGAAGTTTTATTTTGGATAAAGTCCAACTGACTTAGTTTTTGTTCATTTATTCCTTGTGCTTTTGAAGTTCTATCTAAGAAACCATGGCCGAACTGAAGGTCACAAATAGTTGTACCAATGTTTTCTTATTAAAATACTTTCCTTTTTACATTTATGTGTTGTATCTATTTTGAGTTTTTTTTTTTTAATTACGATATGAGGTATGGCTTATTTCATTCTTTGCATGTGGATATCCAATAGTCTCAGCACCATTTGCTGAAAAGACTATTATTCCCCCCATTGAATGTCTTGGCACCTTTGTCTAAATTAATTGACCATAGACACATTTTAACAGATTATCAATTTTATTCTCCTGATTTATATGTCTATCTTTTGTTGATTCCACATTGCTCTGCTTACTGTTGCTTTGTTTTACGTTTTAAAATTAGGAAGTGTTACTCCAACTTTGTTCTTTTTCAGCATTGTTTAGTGTATTTTTAATTCCTTGAGTTCTCATATTAAAGTAAGAATTGCCAATCTCTATAAACAAACCTGATAAGAATTCCACTGAATTCATGTGGAGATCATTGTTATGTTAACAATAGTAAGTCTCCTGATACATTAACATGGATCTCTTTCTATTTACTTATGTCTTTAATATCTTTTAATAATGCCTTGTAGTTTTCAAAGTATAAATTTTATGTTTCTTTTTAAAAATTTATTCCTAGATTTTTAAATTCTATTACAAATGAAATTGTTTTCTTAATTTTATTTCCAATTTGCTATTTGCTATCTAGTATTTTTTTACCTTTATCTTGAACTTTAAAAGTAATATAGTGAAATATATCAAAACTGATTAATGTCTGAGTTAAATGTAATTTGATAGGTTTTAACATTCTAGAGATTTGTTTAAAAGTAATAAAAAGTTAAGTTGAAAAGATAAAAGGAGCCAGGTTCGGTGGCTCAGCCTGTAATCCCACGCTTTGGGAGGCTGAGGTGAGTGGATTGCCTGAGCCCGCAGGTTTGAGACCTGCCTGGGCAACTTGGCGAGACCTCATCTCTACAATAAATCAAAAAATCAGCCGGGCGTGGTAGCGCGTGCCTGTAATTCCGGCTACTCGGAAGTCTGAGGCGGAAGGATCGCTGGAGCCCAGCAGGTCGAGGCTGCAGTGGCCGGCAGCGGCCACTGCACTCCAGTCTGTGCGACAGTGAGACTCCAACTCAAAAAAATAAATAAATAAATATAATAATAATAATAACAAAAAGATAAAAGGAAAACATTAAATGATACATTAAAATATATAAAAGAGTGATATGCTTGAGCGGAAACAGATAAAACTCAGTGCTATAAAACTTCATATTCAGACATATTAGGCCAGGCTGGGTGGCTCACACTTGTAATCCAGCAATTAGGAAGACTGATACAGGAGGATTGCTTGAGTCCAGGAGTTTGAGACCAGCCTTGACAACATAATGAGATCTCATCTCTTTGAAAAAAATTAAAAAATTAGCCAGGCACGGTGATGCATGATTGTAGTCCCAGCTACTTGGGAGACTGAGGTGGAAGGATCATCTATGTCCAGGAGATGGAGGCTGCTATGACCTGTTACCATGCCACTGCGCTCCAACTTGGATGCCAAAGTAATACTTCCAACTCAAATATATACTTATATATGCACTGTATATGTATATGTGTATGTATATATGGAGTTTTGAATAAAGTTAAAGAATCATACTCTGACTTTGAAGAAGAGACATTCAAAACTGATTTTAGAGCACTAATAAATAAATATATTATATTTAGCACCCAAGATATATGAAAAATACTAGTTTCAATTTGACTACTAATGAGATTTTTAAGAAAATATTTTACTTGAAATAGTAAGCCTAAAATAATAATTATCCAATATATTTTTGTTCATTTTGTAGTAGTGAATTCTAGAAATCAGGAGGTAATAAATTATTGCATATTCGTACAATCATCTTCCTGAAAGCCATTCTAATAAAGTAGAGCTGATATCTGTTGAAAAAGAAGTATCTTCAAGATTGTTAAGTGAAAACACCTGAAGTGCATTGTTTATTCCTTGTGGACATATGAATATTAGTGTTTATTTATGCCTGCTTGTTTTCTTGTCAACAGATATTTTATGAGCAATAAAAAGACTATTACAAAATGGAATCATTTTGCTTCATCATACTCTTCTTAAGAATTAATAAACTTAATAAAGCAACAAACTTAATGGGAAATTCGAATTTACTTTGTAAGAAATATTGTGTGTATGTGTAGAATTTAATATAGATAGATGGTAAATTGCTGAAATATAATCTGTCATAAGATCTCATAACTGTGACTGCTTTCTTCTGCTACCTTTCTGGAAGATTGAAAACCTTGAAGCACATTTTATAAACTGAACTAAAAAAAAAAATTATGTGCAAAGGAATTGATTTTTCCCTTTTTAAATGCTAATATGTGAGTTAGCCACAGTTATATGGATGCTAACAGAAAATGCCAGATTCCTAGATCAGAAACAAAGAAATCTTATCAGCATAGTTGTTCTGGTTTTCTAAGCAATAAATCCCACAGGACAATGCCCGGAGTCAACTGATACTGGCTTGTACAGTGAATTGTTCCACAGAAGAGGATCTCTCAGCATAAGAAGACCATTGATGCTATCAGAAGCAGAAAACAAGCCCACTCTATGCAGAGGCAATGCTTTCCTTCTGCAAATTCCAAAGTGCAGAATCCAGAAAAATGATCAAGGTAAAAAAGCATGCATGTTCCTATGATCCCAATATACATGGCAAAACCTATATGAGCACAATAAGTTCATGGTGGGCTTCCTCTCATTAATCCATCCTGGGTCATACAATTTTTGACCTCAGGAACATTTTATATTAGTATGCTGCCTTATTGATTACTCTAAATAACTTGTCATCAAGAGGCTGGAACTTGTTTTATACAAATCCTTTCAACTTGTTTCATATTAGATTTAACTAGGGATCTTTTCAGCATGACTCCAAGCAGGGAGATGAAGCTAACATATATTTTTCTTAACCATGTCTCCAAGATTCCATGCCTGAGCAAATGGAAAAGAAAATCATAAATCATTGAGCCTACCTTAGAAACCTCAGAGGCTTTCTTCTTATACCTCTATTTTGAATTTCCATTCATTCCAAAGCAATAATTCAAGTATTTCAGGATTTATCATTTATTGCACTGGCTCTTCCTAAGCCAAAAATGAGGAAGTCTAAGGCAATTCTATCATATTCATAGCCACTCTGGCCACTGAATTCAGCCTAACCCGAATGTCCTCCAAGGCCAATGTGGCATCCTTGATAATTTAAACTAGCATTAGGGAAAAATTTCTAATACTTTTTCTAATTGGAAACTTCTATTTTAGCAATGGCGCTCAGATTGTTCATAAATAAGTCAGTAATCAATGTAATGAGCTTCACTGAGTAATTAAGGGTCACCACCCATTAAAGGGATTCTGCAATTGTTTGAGGGTTGTTGATGGAATGAAATCACCATTCCTTAAAAGTGTAAAAGTTACTTTATGACGACAATAATGGCAATACTTTATGGTTTGGAGAGCAGAAAACTTTGTGTCAGGCTTCAACATAAGCAGTACTGTACTGGTGGGTCTCCCAAGGCAAAGGTGCTATTTATGGTTGAAAATGTTGCTTAGGATTTCCAAAACAGAAATTTATTTACCTGGGAGGGGATGGCTTGATTCCAGTTGGTTACATCAGAGAACAGTTTCTTACCATGGCATCTGCATTAGTAAATCAGACTTTCTGGTTGGCAATAGAGATTTTTTTTTCCCTGACAGTCTACAGCTCCAGAGTGAAATTTCTTTAATTTGCCAATCTGTAATCTCTCAAGTGGCAGTCCAGACAGCTAAAGTGTAGGCAACAGCCCGAGATCATAAAAATCTCTCAAAATTAATCAGCAGAAGTATTGGCCTGACTATGGACACTTTTTTGAGTTCTGCCAAGTGAGCAGATATACCATATTGGCTTTTGGTTATACATAGTGTGTATTGATCTTGCACAGATGGTTTTCCATAGCGGCACAATGCACATCACTATATTTCAACATAGCTGAGCAGTCAGTGAACAAGGTCCAGACATTTAGGCAAGCCTCTGTAAATAGAAAGCCTCATTGAGCCAGCAGTTTTGCTTAAGGCAGTGAAGTGAGAGGAAGTTTCCCCCTAAAGGGTAGCTTTCACTTTTTAGTATAAATCTGAGATGTTGCCTGCCAAAACCATGTCAGCTGCACTCCTGAAAATACTTTTTTTTTTTTTTTGAATAAGCAAGACTTGTAAGGCTCTTCTCACCTTGTTATTAATTGAATCTAGGGTGATACACTGTAAAATGTGGGTATCAGACAAGAGATATCAGGCTTGCATATGACATGAATGGTTCAAAAGAGGTATACTTCATGGTTATGTCAGAAAGATTACACCTTTGTTTTGGGACATAGCTTCTCTTATTACAATGACTGCAGACAATTATCAAGCTAAAGTATCATCATAATCCTTGTATGATCATGTATCTCTTCTTCTGGACTATCTAGAAAAGGATTAAAGGTCAGGTTGTAGAGTAAGTTACATGTCTCACTATCTATACACAACCATTCCTGTGTGAAAGAATCCTCTCACACATATAGGAATAAGAAAGTAGAAGCATGCAGCATATCAACTATGGGGGCCAGAGCAACAGTCAATTTAAAATTCCCTCCTCATTCTGGGTGACTTTCAAGGCCTATTTGTTGAATTTTGGTGCCTTTTCCTTCTATGGAGTCAGTTAACATAGTAATTTGGGCACCTGAATTCAGCAAGTTCATGAAAAGCTCTGTTTCCCACCTATTCTATTCTCTAGAGTCGCCAGCATACTTGATGTGAAGTATGGCTTTCTGTCTCCTGACTGAAAATAAGAAAACTGCACATATATGAGTTAGACAATTAAGTTTGTGAACTCATCCTAGAAAATGTGCTACATACCTCATTGCTGAATCTCACTATGGTGACCTTCAGAGCGGTCATCATATGACAGTTGATATCCTGAATGTCATAAAATGTCTTCTTTTCAATATTTCCTTTATGCTTGGATAAAGAAAAAAGTCATTAGTGGACCAATCAGTTGAGTAGGGAGGGCATTCCAATACAGTTATTTGTACAGTACTGCCAATGTAAGCACATGGTGACAAGTTCACAAACTTAATTGTCAGATCTCAGCAAATAATGACAACACCTCTGAAGGACATTCCAGAAAAAGAGTTTCCAAATTTCTTTGACGAGTGAACTAGGTACTGGCATCATCATAGCTTCCCAAGGAGAGTATTTCATAGGTGACTATAGTGCTATTCAGCAATGAGGAATGTAGCACTTTTTCTAGGATGGTTCATGAACCTAGTTGTCAGATTTTGTATTTTCCTTTAGGGAAAAGAAAGTCAAAGTCAGATTAAAGAGAGTGATTAGAACCTGGACACATACACACACACACACACACACACACACACACACACACACACACACATCATTTTCATTACTATTAGAGAAGGAGTTTGGGAAAGTAAGAGCCTAAATACCAGTCAATAATTTATATGTTGTTTCCCACAAGACTTTTTCAGTCTTATAAAAATCTGCCTGCATGGGCCAAAGCTTCCTCATAGCAGTCAGGACTCACTCACTGTTGAAAGTTTTGAGGTGTTTTATTGTCATCTCATAATGGATCTAAGGTCGGCGTTAAAGTCTACAAGAAGAACTTAGCAATAAGGCAGTTGACTTGCTGTCTTGTCTTTCTACTGTGCATTATAAGTCTCAAACCTGCATGCCCCAGGTGAATTAGTCAATGCTCTGATGATGTGACTGCAACAGTCAAGAATTTCTTTTATTTTATGCTCACTGTGAGTGTATAGTTCTGTAAATATTGTCTGAATTTGGTAGAACATTCCATGAACCTCAGGAGAATTTTATTGCTAGTTGTCACAACAAAGTTAACAGCAAAACGAGATCCACATGCCTTCAAGAAAGCTATTTTTGAACCGACCACCATATTTGTTCCCTTTATTAAAGGAACTTTTTGTTAGATGAATGGCTAAATCACTTGTTCAATATACACACCACTAAATTTTGACAATTTTTTCTTAGATCTCATGAGTTAAGTTTATTTCAGAAGGTCACATCTCTATCAGTATCCCATCTTTCTCATAAAAAGAGTGAAGGAATTGACTTTACCCTACTCACAATTTAAAAAGATAATCTGATACAGTTAGTGGATACGGACAGAAAACACAAGTCTTCTGGGCCAGAGACAAAAAAAAAAACAAACTTTATTACTCATAGGAAAAGTAATAGCCAGAGTATCAGCATAGTTGTGTATCAACCTGGAAGATTAGGTGTAGTCTGCATGAGCACTGAATTGTACCATAAAGAGAAATATGAACTTAATTTTTCTCACTTTAATGGCAAGCAGTATGAATTTTTTTTGTGTGTAGAGAGAGATATAATATCATCTCTCAGAATTTCCAGTAGAACAAACAATTTAAAAAATTTGTCTTGGATGAAAGAGTGAGCGGGGCCTTGCAATCTTGAAACAATCCACAAGATGTGCGCAGTTCATGAAGTCCATGTAAGACTGCCTTCAAATACCACACTAGTATCCGGATTACCAGCACCCCAGAAACCATCCTTGTGCTATTTCCTTCCAGGTACCACTTGCACCCTAAAAAGTTTCCTTATTTCTAAATGTATAAATATTTTCATTTCTAAATGTATAAGTTGCATTTTTGCACTCAGATAAATTAGGGACAATTAGTATATTCCCACCTGAGAATGGCTTCTTTTGTTAGAAATTATGTTGATATTTATCCATTTGGCAGAATGTAGTTATGGACGTTCATTCTCACTGCTGAATAGTACTCAACTCTGGGAATGTAGCACACCTTATTTATCCATTCTACTACTGGTGTACATTTAGATTGCTTCCTTTTGGGAGTTGTTATGAGTAGTGCTGACATGACCATTCTAGTGCATGTTTTTTTAACTTATTTATACACTTCTATTGAGTGTATACCTAGGAGTAATACCATTGGGTCATAAATATGCACAACTGCCTAAAAAGTCCTAAAGGGATTGTACCAATTTACACTCTACAAACATCAGCGTGTGAGAAAAACAATTTCTCAAAACCCTCTTCAACACTTGACAGTTTTGATCTTTTTATTTCAGCTATTCTGGTGTGTATTTCTATATTGTCATTTTAATTTGCATTCTTCTGATGACTGATAATGCTGAATACTTTGTCACATTTTTTTGGCAATTTAGATGTGTTTTTTAATAATATGATTGTCCAAAAATTATCCATTTTTATTTCTTCTTAATAATTTTTGTGAAAATTGTGTATAATTCTGAATCAAACCCTTTGTTATATATGAAAATGTTTAATATACTTTTTCAAGTCTTAGGATTGCCTATTTTTATCTTAATGATATCTTTTGATAACCAGATGCTCATAATTTGAATATAGTATTAAAGGCGCACACATACACACACAAGCACTGTGTTTTGTGTCTTCAATTTTGTCTAATCCAAAATTTTGAAGATATTTCCCTATGATTTTTTCATGAGCTTTTTTTTTTGTAATCACATTAATCATCCATCTGGTGTCAATTTTTGTGCATGTGCATGAGTAGCTGATATAAAGTCTTTTTTTTCCAGGTGACACAGTGCTATTCTTGAAAAGACCTACTATTATCCATTTTTTGCTGTGTTCCATTTATCATAAAACAAGTGACTATTTATATTGAAGTTTATTACTGGGCTATCTAGTCTGTTCCACTGTTTATGATTTCTATTCTATCACTGCCTTTCTGACTTAACTTATAATAAATCTTATTAACTTGCAAAATTACTCCTTTAGCTATAGTTTTTTTTCTTCAAGATTACTTTATACTTTTTTTCATTTTTAACCATAAAAGATCACTTTTCATATGAGTTTTAGAATCAGGTTTTATATCATTACAAACACATCTCTCCACACACAAAACATAAGGGGTTACAAGTATTGGGATTTATTTGTGAGCTATTGACAACTTTGTAATATTGAGCTTTCCAATTGTAGTCCTAGGATATTGCTTCATTTATTTAGGTGTTGTTTTATTTATCTCAATAATGTTCTATAATTTTCAGTGAAGAGGACTTTATTCATTATCTAGTTAGCTTTATGAATATAAATTTGATGTTTTTCCTGCTAGTGTAGATTTAATTTGAATTTAATTTTATCTTATTTTGGCACAGCATAAACCAACATCATTAATTTTTTGTGTATTAGTATCTTATGTAGTGACTTTGCTATATTCACTTATTCATTTTGATTGTATTATGTATATGCACTTTTAGATCTCCTAGCTATACAATATTATCCTATGTAAATAAGGAAGTTTTCTGTTTCTTTCTAATTATTAAGTTTTATATTGATTTATATGTGTTGTTATGGCACTGACAATATCCACAGAACAATGTTGAAGAATAGTACAATATTGAGCATTCCAATCTTATTTTTGATATTAGAAAAAATGATAATTGAATGTTTTACCATTGAATGTGTCACATCTTAAGTTTCTGTGTAGATACCATTTATATCTTTAGTAAAGTTTCCTTTTATTTCTAGTCTACTTAATTTTTAAAAATATATAAATGAATGTGTTGACTGTTGCAATATATTTGTATCTATCAATTCTCATCTACATCATTTATTAATCTTCCTTTTTTCTGAATCAATTATTCTTATTTGAAAGATTTTCAGATGTTAAGTAACTTATTGTTTTCCTAGGTTAAATTCTACTCAGTTATTTTATATTTTTCTCTTTAGACACATCACCAGATTTGAATTGATAATATCTCATTTAGTGCATAAAAAGTTGCTCTTTAATTTGTTTCTATTATCTGAAAAAGTTTTTGAGTGACCAATATGCAATTTTGAAAAAAAATATCACCTGTGAAATCACCTTTTTGATGTCGGGAGGATACATAGTGATTACTTATTTTCATTCATTAGACTAATGATTTGTTCTTCCTTCTTCTATCCCTCGCTCCCATCCCCTTCCTTCACTTTTGCCCCCTTTTCTCTTTTCACTCTTTCTCTCTCTTTTATTTTCATTCTCTCTTTCAGCAAACTTTCTATAGATGTATCAATTATAGTCTTCTAGTAAGTAACATTGGCCTTTGTTTCCCTATTATTTGTTCTTTTAATTGATTTTTTTTGGGGGGGGGGCAGGACTCTATGAGCCTAAATGTTTAATTTATTTTTATTCATAGAATAATTTTTTATTATTTATTTTCTTCTAGTTAGTTCCTATGTCTAACTTTCTAAGATATATTTATCCTTTTAATTTATTTCTGTTACAGAAGCTTACATTTTTGGTTTTGGCTTTTATCATTTATAATATATGCATTTAGGTCTTTAAATTTATGTTTAGACACTGCTTACATTTATCAATTCACTATTTAAATTGATCTTTAGACACTTTAGATATTGCTTGAGCTGCAAGCTATAGATGACAACATTATTTATTGTCATTTATTTCAAAGTATTTTCTAATTTTTATTAACTTTCTATTGATGCATACAATAGTTTTACTTGCAAATTATCAAATTTGATATTTCCTCCTAAATAACAAAACTTCCTAATTCTTGTAACATGATGTTAGAGAACATTGAGTGGGTGAATTAATCAAAACAGTTGTCTTACAATTAACATTTTATTTGTTGTTGTATTTTTCAGACTAGGGTAGCTTATGCTGCAATAATAAACAAACTAATCATATCAATGGCTTTACACACCATATGTTAGTTTCTTGCTCACTCAAAGTCTTTTGCAGTGTTTGGCAAATCCTCAGGGCCAAATCTCAAGCTGTTTCTATCTTACCACTCCACTATTTAAACATGAGCATTTTAAATTATCCATGGTTGAGGAAAAACAGAGAATAGTGGCTTAATTGTAAACTGTCACTCTCAAGTCATGCACAATACACATGCCTGACAATCTTGTATTACTGACAAGGACTCTATGAAAACTATGAAGAGTCTGGGAAATTAGATTTTGTGTATATTCAAAGAAAACCAGTGAACACCAGTAATGCCTACCACAGTTCGGCATGATTGCTACCTAACTTCTGGATTTTTTTTGTTTGTTTGTTTTGGGCTGAAAATTATTTCTGAGCTTCAAATTATTTACTAAAAAGTTATATTTATTTATGTGTATATTTATGTATTTTAAAAATAATAAATATAATTTATTACTAGCTGATATCTAATGTCAAAAAATGTTTGGTTTTTATTCAAATTCAGCCAATAAATATATATTTTATGCCCATGTTGTAATAAAAAGATTGATCTATCATTCATAAACCAAAATCTAGTTTTTTTTGGAATCCATTTAAGAACAATTATAGTAGCAGTTTTTAAAAGCTGAGTAGAAGTATCATTTTGTGAATAGTTTAGGAATGTTTTATTTTTCTTAATTTCCCACTGCTATTTTTTATATACTGCTTGTTAAATCCTGTAATTTTTTGAACTTGTAAACTCTAAGTACTTCTATATATGTTTAAATATACATATTAATTCTGTGACAAAGGATATTTTTATTGCTTTAACCAGTACCTCTGGTTATTCTTCAATCAAGTGATAACTTACAAATAAAGGACAAAGAAAATATGTTAGAAACTCTGCACTTAATTATTATTTTACCAAATAATAAGTGATGGCATGTTTAAAAGCTAAAATAAGTAGAATGTATTGAATTTAACACATGACTGATTGCTGTTTGCATTTTTAGTTTCTTTTTCATTTTTCATTCACTGGTGTTATAGCATGTAAAACAGATACTTATTTAAAATGAAAAATGCAGTAGGTATAATGCTTATTTTAAATTGTTCCTGTCATCATATTTTGTTATCTTGAGAACTTAATTGAAAAACATTGACAAGAGTTCTAAATGTATTTTGTATTTTTTTATCATATATGTATTTCAACCCCAAAAACTACCAAATAAAATCACCTAGTTAACTTTTTCTGCTTGTTCTTATTGTCCAATGCTGTTATCGATGCTATTTTCTCAATTTATTGTGGAGCACTAATGGTCAGATTTGCTTTTTTTTTTTTTACTTTTAAGTTTTTGCTTTGTTTGCATTTATTTGTTTATTAATTATTATTTATTTATTTATTTATTTATTTATTTTGAGTTGGAGTCTCACTCTGTCGCCCAGACTGGAGTACAGTGGCACGCTCCCGGCCACTGCAGCCTCCACCTGCGGTGATCCTTCCGCCTCAGCCTCCCAAGTAGCTGGAACTATAGGCGCGCACTACCACACCCGGCTAGTTTTGATTTTTATTGTAGAGATGAGGTGTCGCCAAGTTGCCCAGGCAGGTCTGAACCCGCGGGCTCAGGCTATCCACTCACCTCGGCACTTCAGGCTGATGGAACTCTTTATTACTCTCTATGTGTGTACTCTACTTGCATAAATGTGCATTTGTTAATTTTCTATGGTTTTCACAGAATCATTGTAACAATATAGAACATTTTTTATCCAGACTTTATGTACACTGTTCTATGGTATATATTTGTGGACAAATATTAATACATCATAATACATCATGAAATGAAGACAGTAACTCTGAATAACTTCTGGTGTCAGCTCTGATATGACAAAAGCTTAGACATTATCACTTCTATTATAACAAGAATAAAGAAGACCACACTGAATCTCATGGACGTTTTTACAGACTCATCAGAAAATTGAGGTCACAGGGAAAACTATCACCTGAAAACATAGAAAGACAGGCTAATACAGAGACAAAATCAGCTTACTGGGAGCAGAAACTAGTAGGTCTGATGGAACATTTGAATGTTAACTTTGACAGACCACAAGAGATGATGTATAAACTAATGTGAGAATGAGAATTCCTGGGGGTCACAATCTTACAAAGCCTTACACTTTAATGGAGTTTACCCCTCACCCCCAACCAAAAAGATTTCTATTTCTGGCAGGATGAGGGCAAAGACAACCATTGTAAAATACTCCCAAAGAGTTCAGCAACAAAACACTTCTCAGCAAAGGAAGAAAAATTATCCACCTCCAGTCTTCACTAGTCTTTCTTTCTCACTTCAGTGGAGAAAAGTTGAGAAACTTCTGAAGTCCATAGCCAAGGAACACAGTTTAACAAAAAGAATTTGATTTAGTCATATAAAAATAATTGTATTGTATACCAATACAAATAATTATTAAAATAAATAAATAATTATAGCTATTTTATATTATAATATAAAATAATATCAAAATATAGCTAATAACAGTAACCACACATTGAGAAATTACAACATATTGATAAGTGAAACTATTGCAGTAATATTATAAGGGATAAGAGAATATTATATTATTATTAGTTATATGTGCTACTTAGAAAGTATTATAGTGTTATTTACGAGTGGGATTAGGTTAGTTGTAAATTATATCACAAAGTCTAGGGAAATTAATAAAAAGTTACAAAAAAGTATGATTAATATGCTAAGAGAATATTGAAAATGGAATCAAGTAAAATGGCCAATTAGAATAAGAAAAGACAGTAAAAAAGAAAAAAATAAATGAAATAAAAAACAAGGTCAACAAATAGAAACTGGTGTTAACATGGTAGTTATAAATTCATCTATATCAATAGTTTATTTAAACATGAATGATCCAACAATGCCAATTAAAAGACAGAGATTTGTGAGCTTTTAAATATAAAAACAAAAGCATGATTCATGAAAGCAATTAATTAGTTACTTCATTACAATTAAAATGTCTGCTCTGCCAAAGAGATTATTAAGGCAATTAAAAACAAGTGAAAAATGAAACATGTGCCGGGCTCGGTGGCTCAGCCTGTAATCCCGCGCCTTGGGAGGCTGAGGTGAGTGGATTGCCTGAGCCTGCGGGTTTGAGACCCGCCTGGGCAGGTGAAACCTCATCTCTACAATAAATCAAAAAAAAAAAAAAAAAAAAATTAGCCGGGCGAGGTAGCGCACGCCTGTAATTCCGGCTACTCAGAAGGCTGAGGCAGAAGGATCGCCGGAGCCCAGCAGGTCGAGGCTGCGGTGGCCGGGAGCGGCCACTGCACTTCAGTCTGGGCGATCAAGTGGGACTCCAACTCAAAAAAAAAAAAAAAAAAAAAAAGGAACATGTATCCTAAATATAAAAAGAATTATTAAAAATCAATGATAATTAAAAAATAAAACAATTAACAATGGACAAATAATGAGAAAAATTTCTCACCAAAAAGATATACAGGTGGACAATAAACTTATTTGCAAATAATCATGAACAACTTTATGTTTATAAAATTGCAAATTAAAACAATGATGAACTATCAATATAAAATATTAGAAAAGCAGTCTACATAAAATATTGGAAGAGATAACAATATAAGATGTTAGTTTTTAAAGTGGCTAATATCCAAAAAACAAGAAAACAAGCAAAGCAAAATTGGCAAGACAAAATGTTAGGAGAATGCACATCAGTAGAAACCCATTCATTGCTGGAGGTAATGAAAAATTGCACAGCTACTTTATAAGACATTTTGGCAGTGTCTTTGAAAGCTAAACATAGTGTTAGCATGCAATTCAGCAATAGCTTTCATGGATATTTACACAAAGATTTTAAAACCAACATTCACATAAAAACCTGCACATTAAGGTTTGCAGCAGCTTTATTCTAAACATACACATACACCCAGAAACAGTCAAAATATCCCTTAATTTGGTGATTCGATATGTGGTTCATTGTATAATGAAATAATTTGGGGTCATAAAAAGAAATGAGCTACCAAGCCATACACAAACAGGAAAGAAACTTAAATGCATGTTGCTAAAAGCGAGAAGCTAACATTTGTAAACAAAACTACTTATTTTATTACTTGAATATTATGGTAATTTGGAAAGAGCAAATCTACAGACATAGTAAAATAATCTGGGAATTTTAGTGTTTAGAAGGAGAGCAGAAATGAATAGGTGAAACATAGGATATTTTTAGGGCATTAAAATTATTTCGTATAGCCAGGCTCAGTGGCTCTGTCTGAAATCCCAGCATTCTGGGAGGTTGAGGAGAGTGGATTGCCTGAGCCCATGGGTTCAAGACCCTCCCGGGCAACTTGGAGAGACCTCATCTCTACAATAAATCAAAAATTGGCTGGGCGTGGTATCACGCGCCTGTAGTTCCGGCTATTTGGAAGACTGAGGCAGAAGGATCGCCAGAGTCCAGCAGGTCGAGGCTGCGGTGGCTGGGAGTGTGCCACTGCACTCCAGTTTGGGCGACAGAGTGAGACTCCAACTCAAAAAAAAAAAAAAAAAAAAAAGTGTATAAAAGTGTGCTGGTGGAAAGCAAGCATTAAGCATTTGTCAATACACAAATACTATACCTTAATGTAGGTACTGAAAAAGAAAAAGTCGGTTTGTGGATTATGGAATCCCAGTAAGGAATGCAGACTGTAGATAATCAAGTTACATTATAAATGTATGAAACAACAATACTTGAGGAGAAAGGGGGAAAGTTATTGTAGACATATATAATGTTACAAATGAGTAGAGTTTGTAAGACTAAAGGAAAAAAATAACTTCACAAAGCACTATTGGTAAAGTCATTTCCATACGCTAGCAAGAAATATCCATCCTAAACATATATGCAACCAACATAGGAGTACCAGGTTTTATAAATCAACTGCTAAGTAAACTAAAAGAGGACATTGAGCTACATACAATCATAACCGGAGACTTAAATACCCCAGTAACAACCCCAAGTAGAACATTGAGGCAAAAATATCAGTAAGGAGATCTGGAACCTCAACTCAACACTTGACAAAATGGACTTAACAGACATCTACAGAACACTTCGCCCAAAAACTACACAGTATATTTTCTACTTGTCAGCCCATGGAACATAGTCCAAGATTGACCTCAATCTTGAACAAAATTCAAGCATAAAAAATCGTTTTAAAAGTTGGAACGATACCATGCGTCTTCTCAGATCACAGTGGAATAAAAATAAGTATTACTACATCCCCCCCAAACACACAAAGACATAGACACTAAACAACATACTGTTGAACAACCCCTGGGTCAACATAGAACTCAAGACAGAAAATAAAAGATTCCTGAAAACAAGGACACATTTTATCAGAATCTCTGGGATACCATGAAAGCACTATTAAGAGGAAAATATATAGTTCTGCACACACACTTAAAGAAAGCTGAAAGATCACAAGTAAACAGCCTAACATTACAGCTAAAGGAGCTAGAAAGGCAAAACCATCAAAATTCTAACTTCAGCAGAAAGATCTAGATCACCAAAATAAAGTTACACATGCAGAGCAGAAAACACAAAACATAATAGAAAAAAATCAACAAGACAAAAAACTGTTTCTTTGAAAGAATAAAAAGATCAACAGACCTCTAGCCAGATTGACTAAGAAAATAAAAGAGAACACCCAAATAAACACAATTACAAATGCAAAAGATAATGTCATAACTGACACAGAAGAAATTGAAAAGTTTATCAGAGATTGCAATGCACACCGGTATGGAAATAAAATAAAAAACCTGAAGGGAATGAAAGATTTTCTGACATCACACAACCTCCCAAGGTAGAAATAAGAAAAAAATGAAGCCCTAAAGAGACCAATAGCAATTCAAAAAATCAACATTGTCATAAGAAATCTACCAAAAATAACAACAACACAAACCCCTGGACCAGATGGCTCTTCAGTGGAATTCTACAAAACATACAGAGAAGAGCTGACACCAATATTATAAAAAGTGTTCTGGACAATTGAAAAATATGGAACTCTCCTCAAATTATTTTATAAAGCTAACATCACACTGATGCCTAAACCTGGTGAAAACCCAACAAGGAAAGAGAATTATAGGCCAATCTCCTTGAAGAGCATAGATACAAAAAAATCTCCATAAGATCCTGCTAATTAGTTCCAAGAACAAATCTCAAGAATCATCCACCATGACCAAGTAGGCTACATTCCCAGGATGCAGGGCCAGTTCAACATTCTCAAGACCATAAGCATAATATAATTCAATACATTAACATAGGCAAACATAAGAACCACATAATATCATTAGACACAGAAAAAGCTTTCAACAAAATCCAGCATCTCTTCTTGATATAAACCCTTGAACACCTAGGCATAGAAGGAACAATCTTCAAAACAGTAAGAGCCATGTATAATAAATTCACAGCCTACATATTGCTTAATGGACCGATGTTAAAAGCATTCTACCTGAAAATGAGAAAAAGAAAAGGTTGCCCATTCTCACCCCTCCTGCACAACATAGAGTTGGAATACCTTGCCAGAGCAATTACACAATAGAAGGAAATCAGGAGTAACAAAATAGGCAAAGAGGAAATTAAGCTAACCCTCTTTGCTGACAATATGATCCTATACCTTGAAAACCCAAGGGAGTTCGTCAAAAACCTCTTTGCACTGATAAGTGACATTGGTAAATTTCAAGGTACACAATTAATGTGCAAAAGACCGTGACATTTCTAAACATCAGTAACAAACAGGCAGAGAACCAAATAAAAAGCACAATCACATTTACAAGAACTATGAAAAAAAAAGAATAACCTTGGCATCTTTGTAACCAAAGAAATGAAGGACCTTTATAACAAGAGCTACGAAACACTGCTCAAAACAATCAAAGAGGACACAAACAAATGGAAAAACATTCCACGTTAATGAATGGAAGAATCAATATTGTCAACATGTCCACCCTACCCAAGGCAATCTATAGATTCAACACAGTACTCATCAAATTATCAACATAATTCTTCTCATACCTGGAAACTACAATACAAAAATTCATATGGACATAGAAAAAGAAAGAGTATGAATAGCCAAAACAATCCTCAGCAGAAGGAACAAAGTGGGAGGTATCACACTTCCAGACTTTAAACTTTACTATAAGGCTACAATAATCAATACAACCTGGTACTGGTACAAGAATATGCATACAGACTGGTGAACTAGGACAGAGATTCTGAAAGCAAAACGTCAATCTCTCAACCAACTCATCTTTGACAAAGCCATCATCAGCAACCCCTGGGAAGAGGAGACCTTATTTAACAAATGGTGCTGGAAAAACTGGCTGACCACATGCAGAAGAACAAACAGGACCTCTACCTATCTCCATATGCAAAAAATCAACTCTAAGTGGATCAAAGATCTAAATGTAAAACCTCAATCTATTAGAATCTATAGACAAGTGGGACCTCATCAAACTGAAAAGGTTTTGCACAGCAAAAGAAACCATCAAGAGAAAGCCCACAGAATAGAACAAAATACTTGTTATCTGCATATCTGATAAAGGCTTCATACCCAGGATATATAAGAAGCTCAAAGGAGCCAAAAAGAAAAAACAAACAAACAATCCTATCAAAAGATGGGCAGAGGACATGAATAGATACTTCTCAAAAGAAGACATACGAGCAGGCAACAGATACATGAAAAAAATGCTCAGTCTCACTGATCATCAAAGAAATGTAAATCAAAATCACAATGAGATACCACTTTACCTCAGTAAAGATGACCATTATTAATAAATCAATAAACAATAGATTCTGGAGCGGGTGCAGAGAAAAGAAGACACTTCTACACTGTTGGTGGGAATGCAAACTACACTAACCTCTGTGGAAAACTATGTGGTGATATCTAAAGGAACTAGAAATTGACCTTCCACATGATCCAGCAATTCCCTTCCTGGGAATATACTTGGAGAAACACAAATCATTCTATAAAAAAGACACCTGCACACACACGTTTATTGCTGTACTATTCACAATAGCAAAAGCATGAAACCAATCCTACTGCTCATAGACAGCAGATTAGATAAAGAAAATATGGTATATATACACAGTGGAATATTACACAGCCATAAAGAAGGACAAAATCATGACTTTCTCAGTAAATTGAATGGAATTGGAGATGGTCAGTCTCAAATATCACAGAAACAGAGAAACAAATACCCCATGTTCTCACTCATAAGTGGGACCTGAATATTAATCACAGTAGCACAAGGGAGGGATCAGAGTCACAGGACACTGCCATAGGAGGCAGGAAAGGGGGCACAGAACAACACAAAAGGTACCTGATCCCAAAGTAGGGAAAGTGGAGACCAATTGGAAGCCCAGACTTCACCTGCACATTCATTACTGATGTACCTAATCCTGACTCATACCCCACATCTTTGTAATAAAATAAAGTTAAAAAAGTCATTTCCTATGGGCTATAGAAGTGTCTATTATGACACTGTTTATATATATATTCCTAGAATGCAACAACTAAGTAAATAAATGTCAGATAATAAGAGCCAGGTTTCTCGCTGTTGCAGTAAGAGTTTACAGTTGAGCAAGGGGAGGACTGCAGAATGAACCAGGTAGTAATAGAATAACAATGGAGTTCAATCAGCATGAACTTATGTTTAGCGTAATATAGATAGAGGTAGTTACATATGGGAATATTTACAGATACGTGTATACATACAGATTGTTATAAACACATACATCTTTTGCTCTGTCAACTGGAAAGGTCTAAGAAAAGGAGGCCCCAGTAGCAGTGAGATCACCTACTTCCCATATCTTGATTTCTGTTGTACCTTTCCAATAAAAGCTATCTGAGATCTTTGGAGAAAAGGCTAATTCTAGAAATGAGGCCAGCATTGATATACACAATGAGCCTGGACCATTTTGTTGTGTCTGAAAATAAGTAAGTACTAAAAATAAATGCTCTCACGTCATAATGGGGATGTTCCAGAGGAACCTGGTCGTCAATTGATAGAGTTCCCAATGGCCAAAATGGAACAATTTGAACAACATAATAGAATACTATTGAATTATAACCTAGAGTATTAAATAAATATCAATGAGTCCATAGAGGTATAAATAACTGAAGAAATTGAAAATGGTTCAAAAAGACATCTACCATGCAGAATAATTTCAAGTAATTTATGAACAAACTATGTCCTTAAGGGGGAAAACCATCATTCTATATATCTATTTTTTTTTTTTTTTTTTTTTTTTTGAGTTGGAGTCCCAATCGATCGCCCAGACTGGAGTGCAGTGGCCGCTCCCGGCCACCGCAGCCTCGACCCGCTGGGCTCCGGCGATCCTTCCGCCTCAGCCTTCCGAGTAGCCGGAATTACTGGCACGCGCTACCACGCCCGGCTGATTTTTTGATTTATTGTAGAGATGAGGTTTCGCCTGCCCAGGCGGGTCTCGAACCCGCGGGCTCAGGCAATCCACTCACCTCAGCCTCTCAAGGCACGGGATTACAGGCTGAGCCACCGAGCCTGGCTCATTCTATATACCTTAGATGTGAACTGCACATAGTGACTTCAAAAATGTACAATTTGGGAAGGGAGAAGAAAGAGAACTTGATAATGGAGATTCCTTATGAACTTGTTACAATGATGACTTCAGCCTAGTCATCAAGGTCAACATCAGTGTTCATAATTCATGTTGATAGTACGTATATTTGATATCATGTGATTAAAATGCACTGTACCTCCAAGATCTTCCTCTCAATAACATAATTTCTGACTTACTATGTGAAAAACATCAGGTGAATTGTAGAATTCTAAATTCCCAAAAAACTTGAACATTACCCCCTCAAAACTATAAATTACACCAAAAGTAAGAAAAGTTATGGAAATATTACACTGTAAAGTAGTCTCAGAAGACGCGGCAACAAAATGTAATGTGGTATTCTATTCTAGATGAGCGTCTAAAACAACAAAAAAAGACAGTGGGTAAAAAGTAAGGCCGTCTAAAGTACTATGAACTCTGTTTAATAATAATGTTTTAATATTTGTTCATTAATTTTTACAAGTATGTCATACTAATATAAGATGTGAATAATAAGGGAAACAGGTTGTAAAGGTGTATATGAAAATTATCTGTACTATTTTCCCAAGTTTTTGGTAAACTAAAATTGTTCTATAAGTTAACTCCATCAAAATTCAAGTCTCAACAAAAAAATGGGTTTTATCTTCATTGCATATATGTTATACTTGGAAAACATTTTTGAGGTGGTTTTACAGGAAACCTGTAGAAGCTAGATATATGTGGAAAGACACAGAGATTGATGAGGTCCATTGGAAATGACATGCATATTCATGCATAAATATTGACTCTGTGTTGAAAAACTGTATTTCTCAAGAAATCAGGAGATTCAGACGTAATGTAAAAGTTATCTCATTCTTAAAAGAGTCATTTGATTTATTTAAAAATGCAATATCTCTATCAAAATACAACTTTACTGCATAGTAAAGAAAACAACTGGTCATTTAAATGTAATGAGTAAGAATATTTTGCCCAAGAAAATATTTCCAACATTTTTTATTATTTTTTTTATCATCATTGAGAGTTTTTCTTACCCTGGATTTCCGCTTGCCTTAAGAAAAAAAAGGACTGTGACAAATAGCATACTCTAATAATTTTAAATCAATTTTCTCATTTTTTATTTACCAATTTCCCTAGCAGCCTAAATTTCACTTATTGTATAAGCATGTATTTTAAATTATAGATAGTCAATTAAATTCTTATTACTTTTGGTATTTCTTTTGGGAGCATCTGTTGCAAAAAGTACTTTTACTATTTAATATTTACTCTTCTTGATTGAATACACCTATTTATTATGCATATAAAAGCATAGAGTAAATAAGCAAGAAATAATAATTGCAGAAAATGATAAAATATTATCCAAACTTTGCATTTTATGCATGAAATAAAAATAATTGTATTGATTTATTTCCATTTATGACCTTTCAATGTAAATACATATAAAATAATCATTTTTCAATATGAATTACTTTTATCTGACTATAAAATAATAGAAGACATTTTTACTTATAATTGTATTAAAGTTTCTTTTTTTTTTTTTTGAGTTGGAGTCTCACTCTGTCGCCCAGACTGGAGTGCAGTGGCACGCTCCTGGCCACCACAGCCTCCGCCTGCTGGGCTCCAGCGATCCTTCTGCCTCAGCCTTCCAAGTAGCTGGAACTACAGGCGCGCGCTACCACGCCTGGCTAATTTTTGATTTATTGTGGAGATGAGGTCTCGCCAAGTTACCCAGGCGGATCTCGAACCCGCGGGCTCAGGCAATCCACTCACCTCAGCCTCCCAAAGCGTGGGATTACAGGCTGAGCCACCGAGTCCGGCTGTATTAAAGTTTCTTATGTGTGGTCTATTTTATTTGCATATGACACTTTCAGTATAAGTAATGAAGATATGAAAATCAAAGTATTTTTTAAATTAGTATATTACTTCACCTTAGATAATTTCTGCATCTTATCAATGTGGGTACTATAACAGATATATATTTACTGTATAAATATTCTGTGGTAATCTTCTAAGTAAAATCATTTAATGTATTGTGTTCACATAGCTTTAACGGAAAGAATAAAGGAATATAAGTAAAGATCAATATCCCTTTGAAACAATAACACATTTCTAAGTTATATTCTATAGAAAAATGTTCTCATATGTACAAGATGTATGTGCAAAAATGATTATTTCAATATTACAACATAAAAATGGAATATCTATATTTCAATCAATATGAAAATAAATTTATAGTTCACTGTGATATGGACTACAATGGAACACCACAATGAAAGAATGTGTAATATATTTATTTGTCCTGACAGGGAAATAATTCAAGGAGATAATGATAAATAAATATCACAAAGCCATCATAGAAAAATTTCTCTAGTAATACCCTAATTATGCAATCATAACTCTTATAAAACTAAAATAAATAACCTAAGGATACTCAAATCAAAGAAGAAAATGCAATATACCAAAATTACTTCAAAACACACAATTAAAAATTTCATGTAGAGTTTTTGGTAAAACATCATCAAAACACCTTTTGCTGGAAAGTTCTGCGTCCGATTAGGATGTAGGAAGCTTCAAGAGAATATTACTAGCAACTTAACAATAAATAATCCTAAAAAATTATCATTTTATGTATTCTAAGACAGTTGAGGTTAAAAAAAATAAGAAAAAAAATAACTGGTGAACTTTTCCAAATTGTGATAAGCCTCTCAGAGGAATGTCAAGAGATAACAGCTGTTTTACCATCTGAAGCATCCAGGATGGAGAGGTGGCCACCATAAATGTAGACAACAAGAATTCTTGATAAATACTTATGGACTAATACAACACTTTAGAATTCTTGAAAGACCAGTTGTAGGGGACTCACCATTTACCATCAACCTCTTTTCAACAGACTTTCCCTGCATACTGTTGACATCCAATTGGTCAGAATAAGAGAGAGATTCTACTTAATGGCACATAAGCAAACAAACAAAAAATTCAGCATGATTCCTGGACCCTTCTGTCATACATAACATATCCTTAAATCACTGGAGTAAGAATGATAAATAAGTCCATTCCAAGGGCCCAGATTATGTGTTGGAGTAGAAAGACCACCCATACCATGTAAAGGTAAATTAGCATGAATTAAGTAATATAAACAAATGTCAGTTGCCCCAGTAGGAGGGACAATACATTACTCATGCTGCCATCATGAATGTTGTACCTAGTAACAAAAAATAATAGTCTTCCACTGAGGCAAGAGAAGGAAATTCTCCTTGCATTAATTCCAGACAACCGTATGATAGGGGACTCTCAAACTCTGGAATGATCTTTTGGAAGGCAGTCCTCTTGGAGTACACTCAGAATTTGTTCCTACACATCACACCATCAACCAAAGTTTTTATCTGGAAGTTTTGAGAAGGTTGAGAAGGCTGCCTCAAGATTTGTGGAAGAAACATGCCGAACTGTGGCAAACAGGTGACTGGTTCCTTCACCATGACAACTGTACCTACCCACACCATGCTGAGTGTTCAGCAGTTTTTGACCAAAAATGGTGCAACCACCGTGTTCCACCCTCCTTATTCACCAGATTCCACCCAAGTGACATTTTTTGTTTCCCTGATGAAAGAAAAGACATTAAAGGGAAACGTTTACCGATGTGGAAGAGGTGAAACAAAAAAAACATGGCAGAAGCACTAAAAGGCATCAAAATTGGCAAGTTCAAAAACTGTTTTAACAGTGGAAAACATGTCGCTATATGCGTATTGCATCAAACAAAGAGTCCTTTGAAGGTAACTAAAGTCTAAACCGGTAAGAATAAATACACAATTTTTAATAAAACAAATTATAATTTTGAGGTCCCCTTCATACAATACCAAGGAGGGAGGAAGAGTCGTACAAGTCATGTACTTCTACAGGAAGAGCAGAAAACACACATGGACCTTGAATCCGGTGCAGATACAAAGCAGAGATCTGCTATCATTGGGAAAGAGCTAGCAAAATCTCTTTTGCTCAAGTACACTCAGAATTACAAGACAGAAACTGATTGCATGGGAGAGGAGAGGAAGATAGGCTGGGGATTAAAAAAGAGGAAGGGAGGAAGGAAGGAAGGAAGGAAGGAAGGAAGGAAGGAAGGAAGGAAGGAAGGAAGGAAGGAAGAAAGAAAAACAACACCCAAGAAGCCCATGGAAAAAATTGTCAGTGTCACATATTTGTGATTCACTAGCCCATAGTATTTAGAATGTATTACGGGAATTCCAGAATCTTGGGCTCGCTGTGCAGCAGCAGACCAATACCGTGGCATGGGGTTGCAGCAGAGTAAGTGTTTAATAAGCACAAGACGTTGAGTGAAGAAACAGGAGGAATTCTCAAACCTCAAATTTGTTTTTATTGAAGGGTTCTGGGCTAGCGTTTTTAAGGAGATTTTTGGAGAGCTAGGGCCTTGAAAATTTGGGTTCTTCATTTGGTTGGGGTAAGGGAGATGAAATCATCAGAATGCGGCAACTGCATTCCTTCGTGAGTCAGCTTCTCACTGGGTCCTCTGGTCAGTTGGCACCCACAGTCTTGTTAGTATACAAGAAGCTAAGAAAGAATCTACCTTATGATGTCACAATGTCTTAGATTTTACCTATAAAACAGAAAAAGAACAGAGCCTTGTAACAAGGGCCACCTTATTCTGGGGCAGTAAGCAGTGACCGAGGAAGTGGGCCAAAGGGAAAACTGACTAAAGATTGCTATTGTAGGCCTAGTTGGATTTTCTTTTTTTCTTAATCAAATTATAAAATTTTCTTGGGGATGATTTCAGATGAGGATCCATCCTTCACTGATAGGGCGATTAAGAAATGGTCAAGATGGATTGCCTGAGCCCGCGGGTTCGAGACCCACCTGGGCAAATTGGCGAGACCTCATCTCTACAATAAATCAAAAATTAGTCGGGCAGGGGGTAGCGCCCGCCTGTAGTTCCAGCTACTTGGAAGGCTGAGACGGAAGGATCGCTGGAGCCCAGCAGGTCGAGGCTGCGGTGGCCAGGAGCCTCCACTGCACTCCATTCTGGGCGACAGAGTGAGACTCCAACTCAAAAAAAAAAAAAAGAAAGAAAAAGAAATGGTCAAGAAAAACAGAAAAAGTGAGGGAAAATGGTATTCTAGTTTCAATTCTAATCAGGAAAAAAATCTTAAAAACTTGTATTTTACTTACCTAAAAATGTTTACGAAGTCTGGTTCTTGGGCAAAAACCCATGTGTTTTCAGGCTTGACTAGAGGCAATAACAAAGGCTTTACCTGGCAGTCCTTATGGGGAAAACTGTCATCCTTACACCAGGTTCTGTGCACAGCCAACACATGGCCTTCTCTCAAGAGAGCCGAAGTCAAGGACTCAGATCCCTCTGGGCTTGTCTGCTCATGCACTTTGCATATTTGCATTTCTCTCCCTGGTGCTATGATAAGAAAAAGAATTTTCATTTTATAAATATTTTCCTATCATTTTCGTTTATAAGAGGCAATTTGGAAACTTTCTGAACAAAAATAAATATTGATATTTCTGAAACATTTCCATAATTTAAAAAACATAATAAAAATTATAGAATATATGATTTCTAAGAACATTGAAGATATAAAATACGTATATATGTAAATCATGAAAAATTTTGTGTATGAGAAATAACTCAAATTTTTCTTTAGGTATATTTTTAAAATTGTATTTTTAATTATAACTTGGCAAAGTATGTTATATATGTTTATGGGGTACAAAGTGATAATAAAAATTAAAAATTTAATAGATTTTTAATTGAATTTTTATTTAATATATTTGAAGGGTAAATAAAAAACTTTAAGCAAATTTATTAAAATGTGTGTTAATCTTTAAAAATTAATGACATATGCTTAAACATTATTTTTTATCATATTAGTTAACAATGATAATGGTTGCATGGAAAGGAAAAACTACATTTAAAATGAACTAATTGATCAATTTGAAATAAAAATGATTTTTAATAATTGAACATAGGTTGTAAAACAAAAATATTAGTAAACATATTATTTCTGCTGCATTGTTTTTAATATTATAAGAGGCCTTTCCCAGGTATCTTTTTAAAAACTCAGTTAAAAAAAACTTTTAAAAAATGGTTGTTTTAGATATCAAAATTACTCTATTTCCAAAAAAATCTACAAAGATATTAAAAGTAACAAAAACAAAGTTTACAAAGCTTGGTTACAGATTTTGAATTTTATTACTAATTCTGTTATAGTACTTTTCTCACGTTTGAAGACGTAAACATTTTTGATATAAAAATTTTATTTGCAATTATTTTTTTAAATAGTTTCTTTTTAAAAATTAAAATTTTACTAAATTAGAATGATTTTATCCATATTCTATATCATAAACAATTATCTTCTTTATTTTGCACCTCTATATATGCATGTGCTCACAATTGTAGATTGTATTACACTATAGTTAGTGATTTTAAAATGTGTAGACTACTATTGTTGTGTAGTATAATTTGAAGTCAAGTAATGTGATGTATCTGGATTTGTTATTTTTGCTTAGGATTTAGACACATAGATCAGTGGAACAGAATAGAGGACCCAGAAATAAAGCCACATACTTACAACCACATGATCTTTGACAAAGTCAACAAAATAAGCAATGGAGCTAGGACACCCTATTCAATAAATGGTGCCTGGAAGAACTGGCTAACCATATGCAGAAGGATGAAACAGGACCTTTATCTCTCACCATATACAAAAAGTAATTCAAAATGAATTAAATATTTAAACATAAAACCTGGATCTATACAAATTTTAGAAGAAAACATAGAAAAAACTCTTCCAGACTTTGACCTGGGCAAATAATTTACTAAGAAGACCACAAAAGCAATTGCAACAAAAAGAAAAATAGACCAATAGGCCTTAAGCTAAAAAAAACTTCTGCACAGCAGAATAAATAATCAACAAAGCAAACAGACAACCTAAAGAACTAGAGAAAATATGTACAAATTATGTCTCCAATAAAGGATTAAAGTTCAGAATCTGCAGTTAACAAGAAAAAAAAATTCTACAACCTCATTAAAAATTGGCTAAAAGACATAACAAACCTTTTTTAAAACAGACAATACATATGAAAACATATGAAAAATGGCCAGCAAACATTTGAAAAATTTCTCAACATCACTAATTATCAGTGGAATGCAAATCAAAATCACAATGAGAAATTATCTTAAACCAGTAAGAAAGACTATTATTAAAAAGTTTTTTAAAAAAGTCAAAAAAATCCCTAAAAAAACAGATGCTGGCGAGATGTGGAGAAAAGGGAACTCAAGAGGAATTAAGATAACACTGTTGGTAAGAATGTATATTTAGTTCACATCTGTGAAAAACAGTATGGAGATTTCTCAAAGAACTAAAAATAGAACTACCATTTGATCAAGCAATCCCACTACTATTATCTACCCAAGGGGTGGGGGATGTTTTATTAAAGAGACAGCTGTACTAATACATTTATTGCAGTACTATTTACAGTAGCAAAGTTACAAAAACAATCTAATTGTCACAAATGGTTGATTGGATAAGGAAAATGTGGTATACATGTACCATAGAATACTTGCAGCCATAAAGAATGAAATCATGCAGCAACATGGATAGAACTGGACATCATTATCTTAAGTGAAACAACTCAGTAACAGAAAGTCAGGTACCACACATTCTCACATATAAGTTCAAGTTAAACAATGGGTACACATGAACAGAAAGGTAGAAATAATAGACACTGGGGACTCAAAAAATTACCACTTGGATACAATGTTCACTATTTGAGTGATGGGTACATTAGAATCCCAACCCCCATGATTACACAATGTTCTCATGTAACAAACCTTCACATGTACCCCTAAATCTAAAATAAAATACTTTTTAAAGAAATGTGCAGACTATAAGGTCATATTGTGGATTGAAATTTAATTTTTGCCACCTAAGTGTCATCTTGGGAAATTTGCAATATATACAGCTTTGCTATGTCTTAATTTTTTACTCTATCAGACTAATAATGGTATCTAACATATTGTATTGGAAAGGTATTATGAAAATAATACATATATGTCATTCATGACTGTTCTTGGTATTCTAACCCTCTCTGGGGGAAAAAAAATGTAGCTTTTACAAGAACAAAAATATATTAACAATATTATAAATATTAATAGAAGGACGTTTTGTGCATGGAATTGTTAAATAATTTTTTATTTTATTCTATTCTTATAAAATGAAATGGACAGGACATTGACAGAATGAAAGGAGGATTATTACTAGCTTATTTTTAAATATCCTATTTTTAATCCATTTATACTTTCAATAAATAAAAATTTTACATACTTCTGTAAAATATTAAGTTCATGTTGCAAATTAGATAAATACACAGGAGATAAAATTAGAAAATAATGATCTGAGGGTTGTAGAAAGTTATTTACATAGGAAAATATGTAGGAAAATATGCAATAATTTTGTCAAATATGAAATTATAACTGTAAATAATTTGCTATACATTAATATAATCAACTTGAAATCTAATTCTTGTTTGTAAGAAAATAATGCCAGGTCTTCAGATACAATAGTCAAATTTGCAGCAGATCAAAACTCCAACCAAAAACTAGTAACAGATGTTTTAAAATCAGTTGAAAAGCATCAAAGAGTCATGAATTAATTGGAATTGGAGTGAAAATCTCGGGGAGACAAAAACATCTCTGTGGTGAATCTGGCACTTTGCTCTTCCATCAAGACATTTCCTGACATTTACCTTGGGAAGAAGGACTGAAAGTCCTAATGAAAACTGAGAAATGTTGGGGTTTATCAGAGATTTTAGTGTTTTACAGGAGTCAGGAGGTGGGGAGAGAAAGAAAAACTGAATTTCAGGGCAGCCAAGGCAGTCAGGCTTGAAGGGCTAAGTTCCCAGTGAGAAATGAACCTGACATCCTGCAACACTTTTCCCCTTGAAGCATTTTCAGATTCCTAGGCTGTACAAGGAGAAAACAACAGCTGCCAAAATTTAATAGTTTAATGAAACTTTCAGGATTTTTACTTCTGGGGAGATAAAATTGTAATTTAGAGACTGTTAAGAAGGTGGGGTATAGGTCAGGATTTCATACTCTCAATTGAATCTTTGATGTTAATTCATAGACAAGAACATACATGTTTATTGTTGCACTTTTCACATTGACAAAAATATGGAACCAACTGTGCTGCTCATTGAAACTGAACTGGGTAAAAAAAAAAAGTGGTACATATACACGATGCAATATTACACAGCCATAAAAAAGAACAAAATTATGGACTTTGAGGCAACTTGGATGGATCCGGAGTCTATAATAGTCAGTGATCAATCACAGAAACAAAGAACTGAGTACCAAGTGTTCACCCATACTCTTATGGACCCTGAACACCAATCATAGTACTATAAAAAAGAAATTGTCAGTAACAGGACACTGCCAGGGGAGTGGGGGGGCACATAACATCAGTAAGGGTGCCTGATTCTAATCCAGGTGAAGTGAGGTCCAATGGAGGCCCAAAACTCCATCTGTACTTTAACCACTTATATACACAATCCTGACTTGTACCTCACAACTTAAAATAATAATAATAATAAAACAAATCAAGTATTTTTAAAAAGTAAAGAAAAAGACCAGACAAGAGCTGAAAAATAATATCTGGACTGAGTAACACCTGCATTCCAGCACTTTGGGGAGGTCACGGCAGGAGGATTGAGGTATTTTGCCCTAATCTAATTATCTGATGATTAAGTAAAACTTTCTTGAGGAAAAATAGCATTAGTCATGGAATCTACAATTTTTTAAACATTATTTTAGATAATTACTCAGATAATTAACTGTCAGGCCAGTAAACCAGAATAAATAAAAAACAGTAACAGTTTAAATAGACTCATACATTAATATCTCTATTTAGCTCTGACATAGATTTTGAGTTTATCAAACAGATTAAAATTTAAATGTGCTTAATATATTTAAGAAAACATGATATGATGTGAAATTTTATCAGAAAACTAGAAGTTCTGAAATAATGCAATGGACTTCCTGGAGTAAAATATATAACTACTGTTAAAACCTAAAGAACAAATTTATCAATAGGTTGGGCACAGTTGAAAAGCTTATTAGCTATAGTAAAATAGTAGAACAATTAAAAATTCATATCCAAACTAAAATAGAAAAAAATACAGAACAGTATCATATATATACATAACACATTAAAAATTTTACTTTACATGTAATTGAGTATTCAGTAAGAAAAAAAAGAACAAAGGAAGCAGAAGCAATTTATAAAAGAATGTTCCCTGAATACTTTGCATCATTTATAACATATTGATTTCTGTCATCTGGTGACTTAGACTGGGAAACCTGCAGGTTCTGAGTCAAGATTTTAGTCACCACTTGTGGTTCCAGCTGAAGACTTCCCTTAGGATAAATCTGAAAATGTGATTACTCACCTAATGCTTTAGTCTTCTTCCTTGTATTGATGACTGTCAGGAATCTCCCTGCTTTGGTTTGCTCTCTAGTGTCTTCAAGTAGTTTATTTTTCTATTTAGTACAAGGTTTAGAGAAAAGTATTTATTGTTATGTAAGTCTATAGCAGGAGTTTGCCTGGTCATCCTCAAATTGTAATCCATGCATACAAGAAGTGAATCCAGTAACTATCGTTATAGCCGCACCACGAGTAAGAAGTCGTCAACACACTGAGATTTAGAATTTTGAGTCCTTTATTTGCTGACAGTTGAGAGCAGGCTAGTGCCACAAAGAATTCTCAACCCTGAGCAGAGCAAGCAAGGGATTTATAAAGGCAAAAACCATAAGTAGGCTACATAGCATGGAATAGGAGAACAAGGAACTAAAACCAAAAGGGAACAAAATTTGAGGATGTGGTTGGGGAATTATAAAGAACAGTTTCTTAGCATAACATCTGGTTTTGGTTAAGCAAGGGTACAGTTAGATACAGAACTTGTGGTTGGGGAAATTTCAAATGCCAAGGAGGTACAAGGATGTAGATCTGTGATCATGGGAAGGTTACAACAGTCACACACAGAGGAAGTTACATCTGGGTAGGCAGGCAACTAGAGTTTCCAAATGCTGAGGATGAACAGGAATGTGGGTCTGTGATCATGGGAAGGTTTACAACAGTCACATGTGGGGTGGAGGTTACATTTGGGTAGGCAGGCAACTATAACAGAGAATCTGTGACAAAATGGAGCTACTTATGTCAAGCAAGCTATTACAGATATTTTAGATATTTCATTCTCTTATTTGTTTATGAGTCAATCCATTGACTCATCAGTCAGAGGTATACTATTGTAGTGGGTTCTCATATACGTGAGTTTTACAGAACTGATCCACTGTTTGATGAAGCAAATGATCCAATTTAAAATGCAGGGCACTATGAGTAGACTGAGGAGAAGTCTGAAAAGTCCAGCCAGACTGGTAATGAGAGTTGTTAGCCATGTGTTCCAACTGAACAAGGATTGGAACCAAGATTTATTATTTTCTCTTTCCTTTTGTAATTTGTTTAAATTTTCTCAGACCTTTTGAAGGGTGTCTTTAATAATTTCTGATTTGTTCACATAGAAACAGCAAGTCTCTTTGAGAGCTGCATAGAGTCCCCCTTGGGATAGGAAAAGTAAGTCTAGGCCTCTACGATTTTGGAGGACAACCTCCATTAGGAATTCTACCTGGTCATGGAGTTGGTCTATGGCAAATTTCAGATTTCTTAGGTCAGTGTCAATTTCTTGTGCAAGGTTAGATAGACCCAACTCTCCATGGACCAGGGCAGTGGTGCTGAGTGCAGCTGTTCCAACTATGCTTAACCTGATTAAGGCAGACACTAATAAGGGGGCACCACATTTCCAATGAGTAATTTGACAACCTGGAGGATTAAGTAAAAGGGTCCCTTCAGGACCACTATAAGCATATACCTGGGGAAGTACATGGACAGTACAGGGCGTGTCTAGGCTCTCCAGTTAAAATAAAACAAGTTAAACTTATTATAAACATAATAGGGCAGTAGCACATCCTACACATGCAAGATAGGATAGCATTAACAGGGACTTTTTGCTACATTTCTAGTCTGTGGGAGCTGTGGTAATTAGGCCTATGACTAGAGCTAAGGCAATTGGGATGAAAAAAGTGAGGGAAAAGGGGTGTTAACAACACATTCAGGGTATTATTAACCAGTAAAACAGTCTATTCTGGGCAGTCAGATTCTCACATTTCAGCTGCGCATCGGTTGGTCAGTCCATGGTGCAGTTGAAGCAGGACAGAGGACTTGGAAGGTGATTTTGAGGGGGTTCTCAGGGTCTCTGGTTGCCATCCAGTTGGCTAGGAAGGCCTGTGGAGCAGCATTGTAGTCTTTGTCCTTTTTGACTCACAAGTGATAAACCCAGACCTGTATTCTGTCAACCTTGAGTGCTGTAGGTGTGGTGAGGATGATGTTGAATGGTTCTTTCCAGGCAGGAGTTAGTCCCTCTTTCTGGAACTTTTTGACATAGGCCAGGTCTCCAGGTTAGAAGGGATGACAAGGTGTGGAGGTTGGGATTGGTATGACAGCTTGAATATTAGAGTGAACAGCAGCCTGGACCTGTTGGAGAGACTGAAGACACTTTAACAGAGACTGATTAATAATTCCTCAAGAAAGGAATCCCTTAATTGGGGTAACAGAGGAGGGGGTCTGTCAAACATAATTTCATATGGGGTGAACCCATCCTTGTAAGGAGTACACCGGACTCAGAGGAGGGCCAAGGGTAAAAGGTTTATCCATTTTTCACTGGTTTCTATTATTAATTTGGTTAAAGTCGTTTTTAGAGTTTGGGTCATGCGTTCTACCTGACCAGAGCTTTGTGGTCGGTAGGCGCAGTGTAACTTCCAGGTTATGCCTAGTGCCTTGTGGACCAGTTGGGCTATGGAAGAGGTAAAAGCAGGACCATTATCTGAACCAATAGAGAGAGGGAGCCAAAATGTAGGAAAGATTTCATTTAATAAAAATTTAGTGACCATAACTGTGGTTTCATTCTTGTTGGCAAAAGCTTCCATCCACCCTGACAAAGTGTCTACAAAAACCAGCAGATATGAGTATCATGCATGAGGGAGTTTTACCTCAGTAAACACCATTTCCCATGCCTCTCTGGAACTTAGCCCCAAGCCCTGATATTATTTGTTGGTTTTCATCCTTGTTTGGCATTTACTTATGCACAGGCAGACTGTATGGCAGCAGTGGTGTCAGCAAGGCTTCATAGGTCTTGGATGTAATAGTATTGGTTTAACAGTTTGGTTAACTTGGTACCTCCTAGATGAGTAGTAGCATGACGTTGTTTTAACACTGTTCATTCGAGGTCGGCTGGGAGGATAATTTTGGAGTCCTTGGTTGTCCACCATCCTGAGGAGTCCCTATGTGCTTCTACTAGGTCAGCTCACTCCTCTTCCTCTTGAGTGTAGATGGGCTGTTTTGGAAGCAAAGGAACTGGAAAGGTTTTAGTTAGCAGGATAGTGAGGAGCTCAACTGGGAGCTCTGCTGCTTCACAGGTTGTCCGATCAGCTACGTGATTTCCTGTTGCCTCTGGAGTGTCCAATTTTTGGTGTCCCCTGCAAAGGATGACAGCTACTTCTTTGGGGAGCCTTATGGCCTCTAAAAGGGCAAAAAATTCCTATGTTTTTTATAATTTTATCTGCCATGGTAAGAAGTTCTTGTACCTTGTAGATCATGGCATGGACATGGAGAGTAGCAAAAGCATACCTGCTGTCAGTATAAATATTTACCCATTTCCCTGTTCCCCAGTGTAGGGCCTGAGTTAAAGCAATTAACATTTGAGCAGATTATCTTCTGAGCAGATAGGCTCAAAGCAATTATCTTTTGAACAGATATGCTCTTAGGCACATATTACATCATGAACCGTGGTTACCACCACACCAGCCTTGCAGACTCCCTCTACTACCAGGCTGCTGCCATCCGTGAACAGAACAGCATCATCCTGGCTCAAAGGAGTGTCCTGAAGATTGGGGTGGCTGGCTTGAAAGATATCCAATACATCCTCACAGTCATAAACTGGTATTTCTGGATTATCATCAGAAGTGTGATGGATTGAGGCTCTGAGTAGGAGAGAAAGTCTAGGCTGGTCAAGTAGGTGGCTTTGATATTGGGTGATATGAGCATTTGACATCCAGCAGCCAGAGGCTCCCAGGAGCAGAATCTCAACAATGTGGGGAACTGTTAAGGCCAGGTTTTGACCAAAAGTCAGTTTTTCTGCTTCCCTAACCAGTACAGCTGTAGCGGCAATGGCCCAAAGACAGGATGGCCATCCAAAGGCTGCTGGATCTAATCTTTTGGACAAATAAGCCACCGGTCACTTCCAGGGTCCTAGGGTCTGGGTAAGAACCCCTTCGCAATTCCCTGCTGTTCACAAATAAACAAGTGAAAAGGCTTGGTATCATCTGGGAGGGCTAAAGCCAGAGCTTGGGTGAGAGCTGTCTTTAACTGTTGGGATGCTTGTTCCTCAGTAGCAGCCAATTTTAGGAGCTGGTTCCCTGTAGTGGCTGTGTATATAGGCTTGGCAATTTTGGCAAATCCTGGGATCCACAGCAGGTAGTACTCCGCTACCCCCAGAAATTCCTATACCTATTTTTTTGAGGCTGGCATGGGGATTCGGAGGATGATTTCCTTCGGGCTGTGATTAGGGTTCACTTACCCTTTTTTAGCCAGTATCCTAAATAGGAGACTTCAATCGAGTAGAGCTAATACATGTTAGCCCATGCCTTTTTGCTGATACATGGTAGCCCAAGTACTGAAGGAGCTGTAACAGAGCTTTGGTACCTTTTAAACAAGTGTTCAAGTCTGCTGCTGTGAGCAAGAGATCATCTATATACTGGAGTAAAGTACATTCAGGGTGCAAGGCATGGAACCCTAATAAGTCCTGTTGTAAGTTTTGTCTGAAAAGAGTTAGGGAGTTTTTGAACCCTGTGGCAACTGGGCCAAGTTAGCTGGCTGGTGTCCCCTGAGTTAGGATCTGTCCATTCAAAGGCAAAGATAGGTTGACTGATAAGGGAAAAGGGAATAGAGAAGAAGGCATCTTTCACATCAGCACAGTGTACAGCTGATGTTGAGGGGAAAGCAGGCTGATCAATGTGTAGGGGTTGGAACAGTAGGATGGATTGTCTCAATCCGCTTATTGGCCTTCCTTAAGTCCTGGTCCGTAGTCAGAAGTTCCCGGTTTTTGAACTTGTAAGAAAGGAATGTTCCATGCCAACTTGCATGATGTTAGTATATTAGACTTTAAAAGTCTTTTGATATGAGGAGAAATTCACCTTTGAGCCTGCAAACTCATAGGGTATTGATGTACTAGGATTGAGGTGGCTGATGCCAATAGACTCACCACAACTGGTGGATGACGTTGTGCCAATCCTGGTGGATTTATTTCTGCCCAGACCAAGGGGTAGTCTTCCTGTAGCTGTTGAAGCAAACTTGATGAGACATTCTCAGTGGGAAAGTTAGACGAAGTTAGAAGGTATTCTTCAGAAAGCATAACAGTTCAAAGCATTTGATAGGCAGTGGGAACAAACATTTCACCTTTGTCAGGTGAAAACTCAATAGTAGCTCTTAACTTTCAAAGCAAATCCCAGCCCATGAAAGGGTATGGGCAATCCTATTAAGAAGGAGGGGGTAACTCATTTCTGACCTAAATCAATGGTTCAGTTGGAAGTGAACTTGCAGTTTGTAACAGTGCCTGTTGTCCCTTGAACAGATATTTGCTTGTTGAAATGGGCCCTAATGGTTCTGCCCCGGTGTCTACCAAGTGTTGGACCAGATGGCCCCCAAAAGTGGTGGTTACCATGGGCTCTTGGGGGCCTAAGGAAAAAGAGTCCTGGCCTCTTCAGTCAGAGTTATTCTCAGCTTTCCCAGCAGTGGGCAAAACCAAGACTGGCTTGGGGTTGTATGTTTTCAAGCAATGGGGACAATCTTTTGTCCAGTGACCATATTATTTGCAATATGCACATTGATCCTTTGCTAACAGGGAACATTCAGACCCCTTTTGTCCTTTTCTAGTTTACCCTTTTCTCTGGCATGGCGGTCTTGGGTCAGGTTGGAAGGCTTGGAGGGCAGTTACCAATATTTTCGCTGACATCTGGCTGTCTTATCTTCCTTTTTAGTTGCCTGTTTCTGTTTCTCTATGACAGTTTTTAAAAACCTTTTGGGCTACCTCGAGGAGCTGAGCAATATTAATTCCTGCGAAGTCCTCAAGCTTTTGTAATTTTTCCATATGTCCGGAGCTGCTTGAGTCACAAATGCCAAAATGATAGCTAGAGCATTCTCAGGGACTGAGGGATTGAATGGGGTATAGGTACAAAAGGCCTTCTGAAGGCATTCAAGAAATACCCCTGGATATTCCTCAGGACCCCGGAGAATCTCGGTAGTTTTAGAAAGATTGATAGGTTTCCAGGCTGCTCCTCTCAAGTCAGTCAATAGAGTCTAGTGATAGGTATCTAATGCACTGGACCGTGACAAATTGTTACGGTCCCAATCTGGGCAAGAAGCGGGAAAAATCTCATTTAAAATTTCATGTCATTCTTCCTGGGTACCTGCAATTGAGATTAGTACAGACTTTTTAGCCTCAACTCTGATGCACTCTCACACCTCAGAAGTAAATAGAGTTAAAAAGGAGCTGTTGACAATCATCCCCAGTGGGGCAATGACTGCGCATGACTGATTCAACTAGAGAAGTCAGAACCAGTGGCTTCTCTGAGAATGATGGATTTTGGTATTTCCAATTGTACAAATTAGAGGTGGAAATGGGAGCATATACCAAGAAAGACCGCTTGGTCTGATCTGCCTGCTGTAGAGAGGAAACTTCCTGGAGGGGAAGGAGAGGGGCCAGATCGGTCCAGGATCGGAGACAGGAAGTTAAAAGTGGATAAGGCAAAAGGGAGGTGGAAAAAGTAACAGTAGGTGAAAAAGCCTGGGGATTATAAGGCGGAGATGGAGGACAATGGTCAGAGGACTGGAAAAGTAGAGGATAAAAGAGGGGAGCAGACCAAAGGAGGCAGGAGTTGTCTCAGACTGGGGTGGACGAGGAAAAGGAGGGTTGCAGGATGGATGAGGTGCAGTAAGACATCAGCCAGGGAATGGACAAAGTGGTTTAGAGACATGTGGACGAAGAGGTGGATTAAGAGGTTTAAAAACAAGAACATGACTGGGAGTTTCAAGGGAACATGGCTTTAACCATGGGGGTGGATTTTGGACCAATCCTAACCATTGGTCGATATAGAGAAAATGGTCAGGGTGACCAGAAGTCCCTGTAATGACCTTCCAAACAGACTCAGTGACAAAAACATCCAGAGACCCCCATGGAGGGTCATCCAACATTAAACGAAGGCTAGTCAATTTTAAAGAGGGTTCAGAGCCTCCCTATTGAAAGGTGGACACTATAATCCTCAGCAAATCCAACAGAGAAATTCTTTATCATGCAATCCAAATGACTGGCGGGTTTAGAAATCTGAGACCCCCCATATTGCCAAAAACCAGTGAAAAACACATCAAAACTGAAATCAGAAACTGAACTGGGACTCTATTCAGCCAACGTCTTGACCTAATGAATAGTGGTCCAAGGAACAGCCTCATCAGGCCATGGCTCCCTTAAATATAATTGTGGCCACACACAGAACAAATTCTTACCTCCTAGGAGTGTGCAGACGGACTCATGTATTTTGAGACAATGGGAAGTCAGTGGTCATTCCAACTCCCTCCAAGCTGAATGAGAGGTTATGGGCTCTGGAACATCTCAGGGCGCACCTTCTCTATAACTTATCCATCAAACGAGGGAGAGCCAGAGCAAGGCTGCTTCCTGAGCTTGGTGAATCTCGCTGGGGCCTCCAAATGTTATAGCCTCACCACGAGTAAGAAGTTGCCAACACGCTGAGATTTAGAATTTTGAGTCCTTTATTTGCTGGTGGTTGAGATCAGGCTACTGCCACAAAGAACTTTCGACTCTGAGCAGAGCAAGCAAGGGGTTTATAAAGGCAAAAATTGCAAGTAGGCTACAAAGCATGGAGTAGGAGAACAAGGAACTAAAAACAAAAGGGAACAAAATATGAGGATGTGGTTGGGGGATTTCATAAAGAACAGTTTCTTGTTATAACATCTGGTTTTGGTTAAGCAAGGGTACAGTTAGATATGGAACTTGTGGTTGTGGAGTTTCCAAATGCCAAGGAGGAATAAGGATATAGGTATGTGATCATGGGAATCTTACAACAGTCACACTTGGGTGGGGGTGTTACATCTGGGTAGGCAGGCAACTATAATGGAGGATCTGTGACAAAATGGAATTACTTAAGTCAAGCAAGCTATTAGAGATATTTTAGATATTTCACTATTTTTTTAAAAAATTCAATTTGTTGACCATTTCTTGAAGATATATTTTATTAGACAATCTGAGAACTGATGAGGTTAAGAAGAAAATAAAGCAATATGTCAGTATTTAGGGAAGGTTCAGGGAAGTCTCCTTATGATATTTTTATAGATGGATGCTGTAACAACAGCTAAAAATGCATTAATATGGGAAATAAATGTATCATGTAGAAACCTGGAATAAACCAGGGACTAGAGTAGTAACCAAGTGATATTTGCACAAGGGCATAAGCAACTGGCAGAAAACAGGTGTAAATTATGAAGTCATTAATGATATTCGATAAAGCTAGTCTGAAATTCTCCTGTGTTTTTGCAAGCAGAATGTACTTCTTTGGTGGAGCCTAGAGAGCCATGTAAGGGCTTTAACCAAGTCATAATATCATACAATTTGCTTTTTGCCATTCCAATATTGTTTGAAGTGTGAAAGATAGATAATTTTAAGGAGGTAAAACTAATTTTAGGAAGAATGATGGAATATTTCAATAATATCAATAGTAGATACTACAAGCTTGGTTTCCTAGAGAAGGGATATTAAGAGTTGGCATGAAAAGTTAGAAGTAAGGAGTCAAGTCATATTTAAGACATAAGCAAGAAAAAAAAAGAGTGACTTAGAAAGTTGGTAATGATTGTCCTGCTAAAGAGTAGTGGAGAAAAAATGATCAGTTTTATTAAATGCAAAGTTGGGTTTTGGATAAATGAAAAGACAATAGAAGCTTTAACAATGATTACTGAGTTTAATGATTTTGTAGGAATAGGTGATTTATTTCATTCAGGTACTTTTGTGGGAGTAGATGAGTGAAAGTGAAGACACATAAATCATCTAAAGTAACTGTCAATAAGTCATAAGCATAATTATGGTAATCACAACAATAAAAATTATGCACCTCCAAGGGGAGTGCATGGAGGGAGGACAGCTATGAGCTATCTCTTGGGAAAATGCAAGGCTGAGCGAAAGGAAGAAGAGAGTTGCTACCCCCCTTGTAATGAGTTCCTGTATCACAGCAACCCCAAATTAAAGCACTTGCATAATGTTTACATATTCTGAAGAAATCACCTGGAGGACAGATTGGTAAAGGCATGGGTTTATTATTACTTATGAGAGGGAACTGATGGTGGCTGGTCAGCATGAGGTTTCCCGCATCCCAATAGACGTGGGGAGAGATTATATACCTTTAGTGTGAAAAAGGGAGCAAGTATTATGTGCAAAGAATAAGAAATAACTTTTTGTTTTTTGTTCTGTTTTTTTTTTTCTGGAACCTGTCTTGAGTTTGCAGATATGCATATCTTCAAGGGCATTTCTACCAGACAAAGGCAACCCTGGTCAGGGGCCATCATACCAGTTGGAAAACAGTTATCAGCAGGGAAAGAAGAGAAGAGTTGGGGACATGTCCTTCATTTATTCCACAGTCCTCTTTCAAATATTTGCATAGAAGTTTCTAGACACAATAGCATTGGTTCGTTGGAAAAGACCTTTTGTCTTTATTTAATTTAATATAATAAATATAGTAATAAATATTGAGTGTAAATTAATACAGTAATAATTTATAAAAATAAAGTTTGCAGTTATTAAAAATGTGTAATCTGTTTCAAGTTAATAGAAAAAAATTTGAGTACTAGGTTCAGAAAATTTGGAAAGACAAAAATACCTTATGCAATGCTTGGCTAGATTCTAACTTTTGCACAAAGTCTGAAGGCCAAAATGGATGTATTTAAAATATGCAATGTATGCATCAGGGAGAAAAATTAATGATCCAAATCTTGGAAATACAGGACATGAATAAAACTTAAAGGAATGATAATTAGGAAGCTTGAGAAAAGACTGCTGGCAGGTGACCTAATAGCTTGTATTCTGTATAAGAAGGGTCATTATATTTTAAAAAATGAATCCTTATTGAAGTGAGAGCCAAATACGTTTTTTTTAATTATGGCAAGATAGATGTGGGTTTCACTGAATTAAACCATCTTAGCATTCAGAAATATTATGAATAAAATGAAAGACTGAAAGTCTTTTTTTTTGAAGGTTTAATATAATTCTGATTTAGGATAGGTAATATGTAAGCCTAAATTTAAAAATAATATGAAATGTTAAGATAGATTATTATATTTTGTTTAGAAATTGATTGTATAAACACAATTTAGTACCGAATTTATCATGGAATTAACCAGTATGCTTCAAAAACTCTGAGCTCCAAGCTGTAGTAATTGTGATAATGAAACTCTTTATTCATAAGCTAATAAGAACAGTTTATATGTAAATCTAAATATATATGCTTCTGATTTTTTAAAAAATATACTCTAAAAATATTTTTAGGATAAAATTACAAGTTCTCTCTTAATCCACCAATTTTATTCCTTGGAATTTTTGCCTTTGGAAATAAAACAACAGGAATGTAAAAAAATCTACATAAATTACTTTGGCATTCACAAAATGTTTATTGTAGCACTATTTACAGTGGCAATACTTACAAAACAAAGTGAAGGCTTATCAGTAGGACTTATGAAATTACTTCATATAGCAATAAATAAACATTACTCAGTTAAAAACAATACTTTTTAAATGGATTAGGAGAACTTGCAGAAGTTATTATTGAATAAAAAATGCAGAAAAACTGTAGAAATGTGAATGTATAATAATTATATTTTGGTAAAAATAACACTCTGGGTATGTACATAAGTGTGTGAATATATATGTTTGTAAATAATTACACGGGCATGGGGAATTCAATAGAGGCATGACTTGCCAATATAAGATAATGTAATGAATAATAAGAAAGAAATGCAAAATGAGAAGCAAGACTCGCTCCCAAGACAAAAAAATTGCTATTAGCACGCTAAAAATTGCTTATAATGATGAATTATGTAAATTATGTATATATTTTAAAATTAAATCTAAAATAATTTTAATAATATACATCTCAAATTTATACATTGTGTATATGATTACCAAAAAAAAATTATCTGAATTATTGTTTGGGACCTAGATCCAGGACGTAGGAAAAACTGAGAGAGGCAAAAAGGAACACATCCTATTGTCATGGCGTACTGGTAATAATATTACTTAACAAACCCAGGTGTAAAAGAAATGTTTATTTTTATTTATTCAGATTTTAAAAATATGACAAATATAATTCAATAAAATATGACTAAGAGTGTTTGTTATTTTGAGAAATTTAATAATAGTCTTTTGTCCTGCTCATAGGTTGGAGGAGAATCCAGAAACTAGATCTGAAAAACAGAGATAATCACTTTTAGTTATCAGTACTGCAATATTTCTGTGACCTAATCTGCATCTTAAAACACTTTAGTTGTATGACACAAACGAAGTAGCAGAATTGTTTCCCTAACAGCACTGCATCTTTGTCATTTCTATCATTTTTCCTTGATCTCTATGAATTGCTACCAGCAAGTCAATCCTAGAATCTAATCCTCTTGGGGCATTGATACAATTGGTATATCGAGAAATTTGCCTTATAGAACTTCCCTATTTCAGCATAATTGAAGCTGAGGTTTAGATACTTTTGATTTTTAACCAGTAAGAAAACTCTTCCCTGAAGTGGGACTGAAGTAGTCATTCAAGACTGAAATGTAAGGAAAACATTTAAGGAAAATAAAAAGATAATTAACATATAATTAAATTATCTTGCCACATATTGTCCCTAATTATAAATTTTTGGATTTTACTTTGACAAAATGTGACAGTTCTTATTGGAAGAGTTTGGAAACACCTCTTGGGCAACTCCCTCAGGTCCCCGCCCACTCTGGGACTGTTTCTGTCTTCTCAAAAAAATCCTGCTTGCGAAAAAAAAAAAAAAGAAGAAGAAAACCCTTAGTTTACTCAGGTCCAAGAATACTAAAGAAAGCAACACACACAGTCTATCAAAATTAAATAACCAATACTACTATTCTTGCAAAACTTGATAGCTTAATAGTGTATTTTGATAGCAAATTTCTTTTTATCATTGAATAATATTTCATTTTGGAGATTTTTTTAGTTAGTGGATCTGTTCATCTCTTCAAGTACATCTTGGTTGCTTCCAGTTTGGGGTGATTATAAATAAAACTACTAAAGATGATCTTGTAGCATTTTTGTGGACACACATTTTCAAGTCACTTGAATACATACCTGGAAACATTATTTCTGGATTATAGGGTAAAAATATAATTATCTTTGTAAGAAATTGCCAAATTTATTTACAAAGTGACTATGTGCCAAACAGCAATGAACTTTCCTGTTGCTCTGAATTTGCTTCAGCAATTGACATTATCAAATTTCATTAGTTTGTTTGATTAATTTTAGCTATTCCAAGAGCTATGAGTATCTCATTGCTGTTTTAATTTACTATTCTTCAATGTCAAATTATGTCTATAATCTTTTTTTTTTTGAGTATCTTTTCATACATTTATTTCTATCTGTGTATCTTCTTTGCTGATGTGTCTGTTTAGATCTTTTGACAATTTTTATATTGGATTTTTTATTTAATATTGTTGAGTCTTAAGAGCTATTTTTATATTGCAGATACCAGTAATGTATCTGCTATATGCTGTGCAAATGTTTTCTTACATCTGTGACATACCTTTGAATTAATGTAAAGGCATCTTTGGCAGAGCAGAGTTGTTTTTAATTTAATAAAGTCCAATTTGCTACTTTTTTATTTTGTGGATCATACTTTTGGTAACTAAAAACTTAAAACACACAATAAACTAATTTTTTATTTATTTATTTATTTTTATTTTTTGAGTTGGAGTCTCACTCTGTCACCCAGACTTGAGTGCAGTGGCGGCTCCTGGCCACCGCAGCCTCGACCAGCTAGGCTCCAGCGATCCTTCCACCTCAGCCTTCTAAGTAGCTGGAACTACAGGTGCGTGCTACCACGCCCAGCTAATTTTTGATTTATTGTAGAGATGAGGTCTCACCAACTTGCCCTGGCAGGTCTCGAACCCGCGGGCTCAGGCAATCCACTTACCTCAGTCTCCCAAAGTGACGGATTACAGGCTGAGCCACCGAGTCTGGCTAATAACCTAATTTTTTTTTTTTTTGAGTTGAAGTTTCACTCTGTTGCCCAGACTGAAGTGCAGTGGCCGCTCCCGGCCACCGCAGCTTTGACCTTCTGGGTTCCCACGATCCTTCCGCCTCTGCCTTCCAAGTAGTTGGAACTGCAGGAGCGCGCTACCACGCCCCACTAATTTTTTGATTTATTGTAGAGATGAGATCTCACTGCCCAGGCGGATCTCGAACCCTCAGGCTCAGGCAATCCACTCACCTCAGCCTCTCAAAGCGCAGGATTACAGGCTGAGCCACCGAGCCCGGCTTAATAACTTAATTTTTATCATATATTTTTGTCTAGACATTTTATAGTATTATGTTTCAAAATGTCTTTGATCCACTCTAAGTTAATTTGATAGAAGGTATAAAGTTTGTTTTGAGATCCATTTTTTTTTTTTTTTTAAATATCCAATAGTTCTAGGTTCATTTGTTGAAAAGACATATTGGGAGGTCTGAATTGTCTTTTTTTTTTCTCTAGATTCTAGATTGAATTATCTTTTCTCCTTTGTCAAAGATTTTTGACTAAATCAATATGGGTCTATTTTTGTATTGTATTTTATTTTGTTGAGCTATATGTCTTGTTTCATCAATACTACACTCTCATAATTATTTTACCTTTTTAGAAAATCTTGAAATAGAAAAGTGAAAGTCCTTTAATTTTGTTTTTATTTTAGTATTATGTTGACTAATTTAAGTCTTCAGCCATTCTATATACATTTTAGAATTTGTTTGTCAATATAGACAAATAGATTGTTGGGATCTTGATGAGTATTAAATTTTTGGATTCAGTTATAAGAACTGATATTATTACCTAGTAGAATAGCATTTATTTCTTAATTTTCAATTTTCTTTATTTCTTTCATCTGAGTTTTGTAGTTTTCTGCATATAGATTCTATACTTATTTTGTTAGAGTTATACTTAAGTATTCTATTTAGGGGCAATTAATACTGATTTTATTTACAAATTATACATATTCATTGCAGTTAAGCAAGAGCATAATTGATTTGTTTTGCCATGTGACTTTGTTGTGCACATTTAGTTATTCCAGATTTTTGGTGATTCTTTGAGATTTTCTACATAGACAATTAATTTATCTGTGATTAAATACCATTTATTTCTTCTTTTTCCAAGTTATATATTTGTGTTGTTCTTTCTTGTCTCCTTGCAATAGCTAGAACTTTCAGCAAAGCAGTAGTGAGACAGGGTATCCTTATCTTGTTCCAGATCTCAGAGCACAACATCCGATTTTTTATTTATAAAAATAATACTAGTTGTAAGGTTTTTGTAAATATACTTTATCAAGGTTGGAAGGGTTTCTTTTATTCCAATTTTGTTGAGAGTTTTTATTATAAAGGGATGTCAGAATTTTTTCAAATGTTTTGTTGTATCAATTAAGATGATCATTTTTAGTGTATTGATAGAATGTATAACACTGATTAAATTATCTGGTTTTATTATTTTTGTAATGCTGGTCGTTTAGAAAAAGTTAGAAGGAGTTCCCTCTACTTCTATTTTTTCAGTGAGATTGTGGAGAATTGACAGTACAATTTATTTAAATATTTGGTAAACTTCACCAGTTAAGCTATGTGGCCCAGGTGTTTTCATTTTGGAGAATTATTAGTTATTGATACAATTTTTCTTAATTGATATAGATAAAAATGTCCAGGTTCTATTATTCTTGAATAAACTTGATAGCTTTGATTTTTAAAGGAATTTTGGTCCATTCTAAGCTAAAACAAAGATTAAACCTTGTTTTCAAATTTGTAGACATTTCATTTTTTCTAATATTTCTTTATTCCTCTTTAAATACCCATGGGATGAGAAGTAATGATGTTTTATTTATTTATGATATTGATTTTTTAAATGCTTTTGTTATTTTTGGATAACCTGACTATAAGTTTCTTGATTTCATTATTATTTTCAAATAACCAGGTTTCAGTTTCATAAATTTTCTGTATTTTATTTTCAGTTTTATTAATTTTGCTTTAGTTTTTATTATTTATTGTCTTATATTTCATTTGAGATTTAATTACTATTAATTATATTGTATCCTAACATGGATGCTTGGGGCACTGGTAATGAACTTTTAAAAATTTTTCTAGTTTATGCATTTAGTGCTATACATTCTTTTAATTTCTGTTTTTGCTGTGTTATATATACTTTGATATGTTCTCTTTTTGTTTCATTTAGCTCAAAGTACATTTTAACTTCTCTTGAGAAATCTTCTTTGGTCCGTACTTTATATATAAATGTGTTGCTTAATCTTCAAATATTGGATAATTTTCAGTTATCATTTCACTACTGGTTTCTAGCTTAATATTACTGTGATTATAAAATAAAGTTTTTATTTTTTTTACATTAGCTTTTGTGCATTCATTGGTCTCATAAAGTGTTGATGGGATTAAGAACCCTTTCTAAGTAACCACTCATCAACTATGGGGCTGATTTCATCCCTGAGCCAGACTGTCTTTAACCATCCAGTTATTTACTGTTGTACACTATTTTACCCCCTCCCCAAACCCTATGAAACCATCTCAGAGCCAAGAGGTTTTTTTCCCAAATAAGATAATGACAATATTTTGATATGCATGTCTGAAGACAATGTAATCCCTTTGTAGATATTATTTTTATAGCTACTGGAATAAATTAACTAACCCATGTGATAATTTTTTTTAAAACTGTCTAAATAATTATTGTTGTGTGGTCAATATTACACATGATATTTGATGTCACTGCAAATGTAAATTTCAGCAACAGTCAAGTCTTCAAAATCAATGCACAATGTTTTCCACTTCACATTATGGTTTAATTTACCACATTGGTTATGTTAGAATTTGAACTATGTTCTTAAATGTCTTTCTTATAATTGCTTGTTTCATTGTTTAGGCACAGAGAGTAGCTTAAAACCTTTATCTTTCAGCCGGGCTCGGTGGCTCAGCCTGTAATCCTGCGCCTTTGGGAGGCTGAGGTGAGTGGATTGCCTGAGCCCGCGGGTTCGAGACCCGCCTGGGCAAGCGAGACCTCATCTCTACAATAAATCAAAAAATTAGCCGGGC
>CAUYQG010234956.1:0-39124 GCA_963574415.1 Tarsius wallacei | reverse complement strand
AGCGGGTTCAAGACCTGCCTGGGCAACTTGGCGAGACCTCATCTCTACAATAAATTTTTTAAAAATTGGCCAGGCGTGGTAGCACGCGCCTGTAGTTCCAGCTACTTGGAAGGCTGAGGTGGAAGGATCGCCTGAGCCCAGCAGGTCGAGGCTGCGGTGACCGGGAGCGGCCACTGCACTCCAGTCTGGGCAACAGAGTGAGACTCCAACTCAAAAAAAAAAAAGTGCAAGCAGGGAGAGGGAAGGATGAGGCTGGAGAGGGGGGCAGGGGTCAAGTCACACTGAACTTTGTGGAACTGGCCAGATGAGGCAAGGACAGAGAGGCACAAACCAGAAGCCTGGACATGCCGGAGTAAGCTGTCTCCATCATCCAGGGAAGAGATGAGGCAGCTTGAAGAGATGCGCCCTGGAAGCAAAGTCGGTAGGACTGGGGGACTGATTAGACACCCGTGGAGGCTGAGGGGAGGAGACCCCCGGATGACAGCCAGACTCTAGTCTCCAGAGCTCACGGTGGGGCCGCCTCCGACTCATGGACCCAAGGGAGACCCTGATCTGGGGCAGATGCTGTTTTGACCTGGGGACAGGCTTGGTTTGTGGTACTCACAAGATGTGAGTCCAGGAGGAGAGGTTCCCGCTCCAGAGTAGGTCTGGATCCAGCATTGATGCTGTTGGTCATCAGCCTGACAACAGTCCCTAGAGCCAGAGCAGAGGGTGCACATTCCTGCAAACCCTCAATTGAGCTATGAAGAAACATACTCCTATTGTTTTAAGCCACTCTGCTTGTGGTAATATGTGGCCTCAGCCTCAGGAAGTTAACCCACTCCCTCATTTATGTGAAGTGTCCCAACTGCACATGGCTGGGCCTCAAAACCACACCTTCTCTTCACCCTGATACTCCATGGACTCTGCAGAAGGCTCATGCTAGAGGTGGGGAAACTGAGGCCCAGAAAGGGTTGGGGCATCAGCCGGTGGCAAGGCAAGAACCAGAACCCAGCACCTGGCCCAGCCTGACAGTTTACTCGTCAGGAACAGAGTGGGCAGAATGCCCCGGGAAAGGTTCCCCCTCAGGGTCCCGCTCTGAGAGCCACTGAGAAAGGACAGGAAGAGACCTCTTTGGGGTCCCATTTCTTCTACTCTAAGATGGGACCAGGGTGGATAAAACATGAGGATGCCCCGTGGCTGCCCTACTGAGTGCTCTCGATGTGCCAAACGCTGGCATGACCTCTTCTTTACATGCCCCCAACACACCTGGGGAGGCAGGTGTCATGTCCCTGCTCCCCTTACACAGGTGGGACAGTGAGGCCAGAGAGACCCCCCCCCCAGCCAGGTAGCCCACCTGGTCAGCAACAGAGCTGGGGTTCCAGCTCAGGCCCATTTCCAGTGCTACTTGTCCACACTGCCCCCGGGGAAGAGCCAGGAGCATGCTGCCAGGGTCGGGGGATACAGCCAGGCCAACAGCAGCCCGAGGCCCGGGTTCTTCTTTCCTTTCTGACCCATAAAGCGTCGGTCTGTGGCTCAGCAACCCCACTCTGCCCATGTCAGTGTAGACAGGAAGTTTGAATCACCTGTGTGGCCCTGGCCAAGTCACTCTCTCTGAGCCTCTATTTTCTCATCTGTGCAAAGGGAAACATAACAGCTACAGTGTTGCTGCGAGGAACAATGACTATAAAACCCAGAAAGCCCATAGCAACATGCTGGGCACCCCATCAGGGCTTAATAGACACTGCCTGTTGTTAAAGCAAGGTTAGAGGCCTCTGGCCACAGAAGGTCACTTGAACAAAGTGAGTCCAGGATGACAACAGGGCGGACGAGACAGGCTGGCAGCTAGCTGCACTGGCCGGTGGGACTGCACCCCTCCCCAAAGAGCACCAAATCCTCTGCTGGCGACTCAGCCTAGCCACCATTCTCAGAGCCCAGAGGTGAGCGGAGTGATCTGCATGGGTAGGGAAGACAGGAGGTGGGAGCCTCCTCTGGATTCATGGCCAGTGTGCCTGCTGAAGTTCAGGGTCTGGCTAACATGAACACACCAGAGAGAGAGCAGCAGCCAAGAGGGGCTGACTAAGGTTAACTTCAGGAAGAACAAAAGCCAGTGGCACTATCGGCGCCACCAAGCCAGGTCCACTAACTCTCACCGATCTGCCGGGTTCCTGAGTGTGGCCTCCAGGGTCAGGACTCTGGTCCCCACACCACTGCAGGCAAAGCAGCTACACTTGTATCTGTTTCATGTCATGGGCTTCCCTGGGAGATCTCCTCTGACTGACTAATTACGTTGCAAAAAAAGTGTTTGAAAAGCCCTGCCCTGGTTCAACTGTCCTCTTCAACAAACTCGCTTTGTTCAGTTTACCATGTACTGAGTGCCTACTAAGTGCAAGCCCACAACAGCACAGGGCACAGCAATACAACCACCACTGCCCTCATGGACTTAGGAATGGAGGGAGAAACCATGTACAAGTAAATATGAAGTTTCTACAGGCAGGACACATGTGTGGGGCGCTCTGAGGACACATGACTGGGGAACCAAGGGGTGGGGGAAGCAGGCCAGGCATAGGGCCTTGCCCTTGCTCTTAAGGACAAGCATCAGGTAGCGGAATGACAAGATGCAGCCCACGTATGAAGAGGTGCCCCTAGCTGCCAAGTGGCGAGTGGTTTGCAGGGGGTGAGGGAGTCAGCAGGAAGGCCAGTGAGGGGGTCCCGGCAGGCAAGTCATGTTGGTGGCCTGTACCAGGGCCAGGGAAGGTTCCCGGGTGTGTAGCCTGTGCAGCACTCAGAAGGGCCCACGCCTGGTTTAATACTCTGTGGTCACTGTCTTGAAATTCTTAATAATTTTTGAGCAAGAAGTCCCATATTGCCACTTTGCACTGGACCCTGCAAGTTATATAGCCAGTCCTGACCAAATCAGAGAAGGGATCTTCCTAAACACTCAGAGTCCTAAGCAGACCTTTTCCCAGTGTAGTCTAGAGCTGGCTCACACCAACTCCGAGAGCCTTCAGTCCTATTTTGAGGCATTGTTTTGTCTCATTGGTAGCTTGAAATTGTAAGCCAGGGTCTTCTTTTTGCTGAAGACATTTCTTTTCTTTTTTTTTTAGTCAGAGTCTCCCTGTCACCTAGGCTGGAGTGCAGTGGCACAATCATAGCTACTGCAGCCTCAACCCACTAGGCTCCGGCGATCCTTCCGCCTCCCACAAGTAGGCAGCTGCCTGCCTCCCAGCCAAGCCTGGGGCAAGCTTTCATCCACATTGCTGCCTTCCTTTGCCAGACTCCTGGGGCCAGGTGTGGACCTGGAGCAAGAAGACTGCCCAGGAGACCAGAGAGCTGCGCCAACTACAGGCCCCCCCGCCCCCGCCCCCTCTTGCAAAGCGGCCTATTATGATTGCTGTTACAGTGCCCCCACCTCCTGGCTGGCTGTCCCCCTTCTTCTACACCCTAGCCTCTCACCCTCCGAACCCCAGCAGGAGTTGGGACACAGCCCTACCTGGCCCATCGGAGAACCGCCGCTGCAGGATAGCAGCCGGGACAGGGAAGGGATGGGGGGGGTGACACAGAGGCATGGGATAAAAACTGCAGACGAGACCTGAGCCCTGCAAAGCTTAAGTTATGGCTAGAGATTGACAGGTCTACTGGTTTGCATAGACACTTCGGTAGACAACAACTGATTATCCCCTTGTCCTGACCCAGGGGGAGGGGGAAGCTACCCCCGAGGTTGGTAAACATGTTCTCCCTTACACAACGAGCCAACAGGGAGATCCGATGGCTTGCAGTTCACCTGGCCAAAAGGCGAGTCGCTCTGACCACGAGCGACTGCCCCTCTGGCATTTGCAGCTTCCCAAAAATGCTCCCATAAATAACCTAAACCTAAACCTAAGGCTGGTGCTTGAGATGCTTTCCAGACTCCGTCCCGCGGTCGCCCTTCTGACGCCAGCCAGACCAGCGACCCGCGAAGCTGTCGCTGAAGAACCGACGCGGCGCGGGAAGCAACCTCGGCCTCTCCGGCCGGCAAGCAGCCGCGGCCTCGCCCGCCCAACGTCCTTCGGGACGCCTCGCCTCGGAATCCTCCCGGAGGCGGCCGTGCGCGACGTCTCCCGCCCTCCGCTCAGCGGCCTTGCGGCGTACACTCGCCGCCCGACGACCGCGCCCCGGGTCTCCCGGGCCGCGTTCCCGGAACCCGTCCGGCAGCAACACGGGGCCGCGAAGCGCGGGAGACGCCCGAGGGGCGCAAGGGGGCGGCCCCGAAGCAGACGCCCCGCCCCAGCGCGGGCGCCGCCTCCGGCCCCGCCCTCCAGGGGGGCCTTCCCGCGGACAGCGAGCCCTCCCGCCCGACTCCGGCGGAGCTCGCGACCTGCGAGACGGCGCCACCTGCAGGCCCCCGGATGCGCCGCAGCGTCGGGCCTTCGAGCCGCGGAGGAGGGCGGGAGGCCCCGCCCTCGGGAGGCCCCGCGCGTTGCCGAATGTCACACAGGCCCCGCGCCCTGCTCGAGGCGCTGGCAGATGCCCTTGGGAGAGTCTCGTGCACATTTGCCCCTGAAATCTGGCTGGAGTTGCCCTTGAGTCTCCTAACATACATACTGAGACCTTGGGAACTGTGCTTCTCAAGGCCTAGGCTGGCGCATCTGCAGAACGTGGGCGAGGGAATTGTTAGAAGAGATTCAAAGAGGAGGCGGGATTTTCAGACGGTGATAAGAGGATCACCTGGAAGCACGCCTGGAATGCGACTTCCTGAGCCCTTCCCCTCAAGAAGTTCTGATCAGTCCAGGGATCTGCACGTTGAAAGAGTCCCCAGGAGATTCTGACCAGACGTGGCCCGACCCAGGACGAGAAGCGCCAAAGGACGGCCTTCAGCGAGGCGGGAAGAGCTGGCAGGGGCCGGACCGCGCCTCCAACGTGGAGGCTGAGATTGTGTCCAGAGGGCAGTGGAAGCCAGGGAGGTTAAACGGGAGTGACAGCTCTCTAGAAAGATCACTCTGTCAAGGTGGGGACAGAGACCAGGGAGTAACTACTGAGGCTGCCCCGGTGAGATTTAATCGTGTCCTGGATGAGGTGGTGGCAGTGGAAGGGAAGAGTCCGGCGGATATCAGGGGCAAATCTTTAACTCTTGGAATACAGGAAGAAAATATTTAAAAGTTTTTATTGTAATTATTTCTTACCCTAGTCTTTTAAAACTTCAAGGAGTTGCATATATATTATTACACGATATGAGTACAGTGGTGCACATATATAATTTATAAATAAGTAAATAAGGTATATACTAAAAAATATTCTCTCAGGCCGGGCTCGGTGGCTCAGCCTGTAATCCAAGCACTTTGGCAGGCTGAGGTGAGTGGATTGCCTGAGCCCATAGGTTCGAGACCAGCCTGGGCAACTTGGCGAGACCTCATTTCTACAATAAAGCAAAAAATTGGCTGACTCTGGTAGTGCGGGCCTGTAGTTTCTGCTACTTGGAAGGCTAAGGCAGAAGGATTGCTGGTGCCCAGCGGGTCAACGCTGTGGTGGCTGTGAGCATGCCACTGCACTCCAGCCTGGGCGATGGAGTGAGACCCCAACTCAAAACACACACACACACACACATATATATATTCTCTCAAAAGGGGTACAAAGACGAGTTCATTCAATACCTGGCACACACTAAACACTCTGTGTTTGGTATCACAGCAGACTGTGGCTCCCAAAGGTAGCCCCAGTGACATCTCCTATCCATGCTTTTAGAACTCTTTTAGCACTAAACATTTCCCTGTCAAGAGGTGGAGTCTAATTTCCCTCTCCTTGAACCTGGGTGGGCTTGCAACTCACTTATAGCCAAGAAAAAAAAAGTGAAGTGATCATGTATGACTTCAAAAGCTAGAGGTCACAAAATGTGACACAACTTCCACACCTCCCACACCTTGTTGGCTGGGACAATTCAGAGTCCTGAACTGGGGCTACACTGAGGCCTCCGTGATGGAAGGAAGCCCAAGCCACATGGACAGGCCCCAAGTTCCTTCTGACAGCCCCAGAGAAAGTCCCAGGCAACAGTCAGCATCAACTACCACACATATCTTACCACTGACTGAAGAAGTCTCCAGATGATTCCAGACTCCAACCATTAAGGTCACTCAGCCCTTAGGTCTTCCAAAGCAAGGCCCCAGTTATCATGAAAGCCAGGAGAGGTTTTAAATGGGGACAAGTCATCCCCACGGGTCTCTTTTCAAGTTTCTGACCCACAGAATCAGCGGGCATGGTAAAATAAAATAGGTATTATTCGCAACTAAGTTTCAGGATGGTTTCTTTTATTTTTTTTTGAGTTGGGGTCTCACTCTGTCACCCAGGTTGGAATGCAGTAGCACACTCACAGCCACTGCAGCCTGGGTCTGCTGGGTTCAGGTGATCCTTCTACCTCAGCCTTCCAAATAGCTGGAACCACAGACGTGTGCCATCATGCCCAGATAATTTTTTTTATTTATTGTAGAGACAAGATCTTGCTATGTTGCCCAGGCTGGTCTCGAACACTTGTGCTCAGGCAGTCCTCTCACCTCCACCTCCCAAAGAGCTGAGATTACCATACTCGGCCCTCAGGGTGGTTTCTTTATGTGGCAATAGAGAAGTGAAACACCCATCACATGTATCATGGTGTCTTTGTCCACGCTTTCTGTAAGGGAATAAAGTATACCTAAGTAGCTGCCCAAGTTGAGGAGGAAGAGAAGGAAACAGGGTCAGTGAGATTGTCTGTAGGAAGAGAGTCAGGGTCTCAGTGTAGGAAAGGGGACTCAGTCCCAGAGGGGTCCCACTGTCATCACCATGTGTGAAGACAGGAACCCCAGCTCTGCTGCATGGTTCCAACCCACCCCTCCACACCAGGTCACCTTGGATGGTCCCAGGTCCTGCAGCCTGTTTGCTCTCAGCAGGAAACAGATAAGGGAGAGAGTTTGCCTCTCACATGCAAGGCTGGCATCTTCTGAGGGAGTCAGGGTGCATCTCTGTGAATTGGCCCCTCCCCCACCACAGTGACAGGGGAGGACTTGGGGTGGGCTAAACTCTGGTGTCCTCTTCTCACCAGCTCTGGGCCCCTAAGGGAATGAATGATTCTGCCCTGTCTTTGTCTGGGTCTTTGAGAACATTTAGTCCAGGCAGGTAGCATCACTGTGAGCAGAATACATTCCACTCTGAAGGGGAACCCTTCCCCTCTTCTTCAGCCCTGAGTGCCCTGCAGGGGTTTGGGCCAGTTTAGCCAGAGCCTCAGGAAAATCTAGCCTGGGACTGGTGTATTCTGGGCTGTGGGACCCAAAGTCCTGTGTGTCTATCCCAGCTCCATCTGACTCATCTGGTGTCTGAGCAAGGCCAGGATGCAGTATAGCAGGAAGGAAGGAAGTTGTTTCTGTGAGGCAGGTACCCAGGGCAGACAGGAAGACTTGGACAAGGACACCAGGGAGCCAAGTTCAAGTCTTAGCTCTGCTAGTGTTTGCTGTGAGAGTTGGAAGCACCTCATTGCCAGTTTCCTCATTTGTAGTTCACGTCACAAATATTGACTGAAGGTCTACTGATCGTGTGTCATGGTTTAACTCGGGCTCATAAGCGAGCCTAGGTGGCTCTGGGCCCTTGTACATGCAAAGTTGGGCACTGTCTTCCTATTTTCACATCTTTTCCCTGGATGAGCCGTCGTCACCCTTCAACCCTGGCTGAGACAGTGCTTCCTCCCACAAATCCTCTCGGGGCAGTAGCCCTCTCCCCATGGGTTTCACGACACTAGGCACCCACAGCTGTAGTGGAAGTGATGATGATGAAGAGGTAGACGCGAGGAGCTTTCTGATCCTCCCACCAAACCATGGGCTTTCTGAGAGCTGGGTTCAAAGCAGGCAAAACACGTTTGTTGAATGAATGGCCTTCACGGAATATGAAATCCATTTGCTTCTTCACTTTGGTATTTATTAACAGTAGGACCCCTGAAGCTTCTCTGAGCCTTGTCTTCTCACCTGGCACATGGGGCTCAAAGTACCTGTTCTTCCCGTCTCTGCCTCACTGAGTTCTCCATACGCTGCTGGGGCCTCACACCCATGAGCTCACAGCTAGAGGAAGTAGAGTGAGTGGAGCACTGACCCCAAAAATTCACATCCACCTGCAACCTCGGAATGTGGCCTTATTTGGAAATAGGGTCTTTGCAGGTGTAACTAAGGTGAGGATCGCAATGAGGGCATATTGGATTAGGGTGGACCCTAAATCCAATGACAAGTGTCCTTATAGGAGACAGAAAAAGACATATGTGATAAAAGCCACGAGAAGGGCAACCCCCTGGGGTCCCCTCCCACTGTGGGAGCTTTTCTGTCCTCTCAATACATCTTGCTTTCTCAAAAAAAAATAAAGCCATGTGAAGATAGAGGCAGAGACAGAGTAATGCAGCTCCAAGCCAAGGAACACCAAAGAATGTCAGGTGCTGCCAGGGGCTGGAGGAGCCAAGAAAGAGTCCCCCTGGAGTTCCTGCGGATACCTAGATTTTGCATGTCTGACCTCTAATTATGAGAGAATATATTTCCGTTATTTTAATCTACCCCGTTTGTTTGTTTGTTTGGGTTTATCTTTGAGTAGGCCTCACTCTGTTGCCCAGGTTGGAGTGCACGAGCATGCTCACAGTCACTGCAGCCTCGCCCTGCTGGGCTCAGGTGATCCTTCCACCTCAGTCTCCCAAGTAGCTGAAACTACAGGTGCATGCCAACCATGCCCCACTAATTTTTTTTTTTTTTTTTTTTGAGTTGGAGTCTCTCACTCTATCACCCAGGTTGGAGTACAGTGCCATGCTCACAGTCACTGCAGCCATGACTTTCTGGGCTCAGACGATCCTTCTGCCTCAGCCTTCCAAGTAGCTGGAACTATAGGCACGCACCATCACGCCTGGCTAATTTTTCTTGATTTATTGTAGAGATGAGGTCTCGCCAAGTTGCCCAGGCTGGTGTCAAATCTGTGGGTTCAGCCAATCCTCTTACCTCGGCCTCCCAAAATGCAGGGATTACAGATGTGAGGCCTTGCTAAATTTTTAATTTACTGTATGTAGAGACCAGGTCTTGCCAAGTTGCCCAGGCTGGTCTTGAACCACTCAGGCAATCCTCTCACCTCCGCCTCCCAAAGTGCTGAGATTACAGGCATGAGCCACCGCAGCCAGCTACGCCACCCCATTTGTGGTCATTTGTTACAGCAGCCCCAAGAAACTGACAGGCAGGTCTGTTACTACTTGGCATTCACAGATGAGAAAGCTGAGGCATGAGGTCACCTCTCCAGACTCACAATCCCCAGGTACTGCAGAAGCAGGATCTGAACCTCGTGTGCCAGATCGCAGAGTGTAGTGCTCTTGGTGTCCACACTGCACGCTGCTGAAGTAGCCTGCCCACGTGCCTGCCCACTGTGGGGAAGCAGGGTCTGACTCCACAGCACTGCTGCCTCTTAAAAGCTGTCTTAGGACAGGGCACAGTGGCTCAAGTCTGTAATCCCAGCACTCTGGGAGGCCAAGGTGAGAGGACTGCCTGAGCCCGCGGGTCCAAGACCAGCCTGGGTGGCATGGTGAGACTTCATCTCTACAAAAAATTAGCTGGGCGTGGTAGTGCATGCCTGTAGTTCCAGTTACTTGGAAGGCTGAGGCAGAAGGATCTCCGGAGCCCAGCAGGTCAACGCTGGAGTGGCCATGAGTGTGTCACTACACTCCAGACTGGGAGACGGAGTGAGACTCCAACTCAAAAAAAAAGAAAAAAGCTGCCTTCACGTCACTGCGGGAAAGGAAATGCTGCCTTTCTTCATCTCTACCCCTCCCCGGCCCCAAATCACTGCCTGGGCACCTACTTTTCTTTTTCCCTTCCTTCCTATTTTCTGCTTCTTTCCTCCCTCCCTTCTCTGCCTGCCTGCCTGCCTGCATACCCTTTTGTCCTAGGCCCAAGACCCTGGTCCAGCTCCAGCTTACCTCTCAGTGCTACCTCCCATGTCCTCCCAAGCAAGCACTCCCCCAGCCAACTCCTCCTGTGGCCCCTCACTGCCCTCTTCTCCCTCACAGGCTCCTTGGGTCTAGAATGCTCATCCCTCATGGACACACGTGGAAAACCTACTCCTTCTTCAAGCTGAAAACTCAAATCCTGCCTCCGCCCAGCAAACCCAGGTAGCAGCATTTCCCTCTCAATTTGCACCACACACAGATATTTACACAAATACCTTTGCACCTGATCTGTGCCGAGCAGACCGGGGCCAAGATATGCAACAACCTCACTGCCTGGTAAGGAAGCAGGAAGTGATGACAAGACAGCACGTGGAGAGGTGAGGAGCAGAGTATGGGAGGGAGGCCAAGGGGCCGGAGACGGGAAACTCTGGGCAACAGGAGTTGGCAGACATGGAGGTAGATGAAAATGGAGCCAGGTGATGGAGGGGTCATGCAAGCCATTGCAAGCAAGGATTTGATCCTGTCGGCTCTGAGTATGCCAGCGCAGGCCCAGCCCACCTACCTTAGAATTACCCCAGGAGCATGTCAGGGTATGATGCTTGGGCCCCCATCCTGCTCTGGGGATTTTTCAACAAGCTCCTTGGGTCATGTGGATACACCTTTAGTTTACCCACCACAGAAGAGGGGATGGAGGTAGACTGAGGGATTTGAAAGAAGCCAGGATAATGGATCTGCTTTTTAGAAGAAACTGGTAGCACTAACTACATATCCATCTAATGTTTTTGGTGTAGGCCTCCATGGTGGACACAGAAGCCCAGGTATCAAGTAGGCAGATGGTAATGTTCTCAGGGAAGGAAGGCTCCACATCTCCCCCTAGGGGAGAGTCCTGATTGGACCCCTGCATTCAGTTTCCACTTTCCCAGACTCCATTGCAGCAAGACGTGGCCAAGGACAGTAATAGCAATGAGACATAACAGATAGTTTGAGTGGAACCTCCTGGGAAAGACTTGCCTTCTGTGAACATGGGTGGGGGTAGAGGCAAAGCTAGCAAGTGCTGATCCTCCTGCTTCTTGGCCCTGGGTGTCTGATGAAGGGCCAGCTCATGACTAAGAGGCAGCAAGCCTAGGACAGAAAAGGGTGAGAAGCCCTGGGCAGCTGATAAGAAGAGCTTGAGAAGGTCTACTCTCAGTCTCTCCACTAAGTGATGCCTGGGGGCCACATCAGCTGCAGTCTGAGAAGGTGGAAGCTGGCAGCAAGCATTGCCATGAGATTCTTCTTGAGATCGAAAGAACTGAGAATAGCCAGACCTAACCTCCACACGGGTCATGAATTTAAGCCACTTCCATCAAGGCCAAATTCTAAACGTGGCAGTTCTGGGAAGAGTAGCAATGAGGGGTAAGAAACAGGACATGAGCCACTTCACATAGATGGGACCTCTGGGATGATCTGAGGTGTTCCAGATGGGAAAATGAGGCCCAGAGAGAGTAGGCAACTTTGCTCCATGGCACCTGGTAAGCAATGACTAATTGTGATCTCAAAGTTGGTTTTAGTCTTAAGAGGTTTGGGGAGTGGTAAAGCATAGTTAGAGGGAAAGGGGCATCCTCTCAATTCTGCAGATTTTCATGCAGAATTAGGGATGAACATATATAGATCGACTTTTATGAAGAGGGTCCAGAGTGTTCATCAGATTCTCAAGAGGACACAAGACTGAAGAAAAAGGTCGAGACAGCAAAAGGGACTGAGCCAAAGCTACATAATGAGTCACAGCATACCTGTGATGACGACCCCTGTGTCCTAGAGTCTTAGTCCACCCCATTTGAAAAGCCATTATCTTCAATGTACCACATGGGTCTTGTCTGATGGGAGCGCCATGGTTTCCAATAGGTAGAGGCTCCTGCTGGCACTGCCCATGGATGCTAGTAGAGAAAAAGCAGGGAAGACCCTGGAGCTACACAAGAGCCAACTCACTCTGAACTGTGCCCAAAGGGTCCAAGGTGAGGGCTACTCTAGAACCTGAAGAGATTTCTAGTAGGAAAGACTCTGTTCTTTGGTTCAAATTGTTGACCTATATCATAGACAAGTCTTCCATATGTTTCCAGACTCTACTGTACACCATGCTGGCCTGGAAAGAGTCTGCTCCTAAGGCAAATGATAGATTGAACACAACAGCAAAGTATGAAAATTAATTGAGATATTTAATAGACAGTGCAAACCATAATTTCATCTGAATATAAATGTATGCACATGTTTCCAATGAATCACCTATCAGTTATCACAAACAGCAACAAGAACCTTAGAACTATGTTAGAAAACTGTATAGCTGGAACATGATTCTAACAATCTCACTTGCTCTCAAGAGAACACCATCCATTTCAAATCAGTGTCACAAACTCCAAAAGACCAGGGCAGTAGGAGTGAGGAGTGGGCTAGAGTGGAAAACACAGGGCCAGTACATAGGTGATGAACAGAAATACAGCTCTTGGGGAAATCAAAATCAGATGCACTATTACAGCTACAGACAAGGAAAAGCCTATGGCTTTAAAAACAACTTTTCTGCCAGTACCATACATGTATACAAAGAGATATGCGACAGTCAACTGACTTAAAAGGACAGAGGCTACATCTTCAGGTCATGTCAACTGCAAACAGTCAACCCTTTCCATTGCAGATTCAACAGTGGAGTTAGCGTAGTCCAGAAGCTCAATGCTGGATTTGCAAATACAGTTTATTTTACAGAAATTCAACATTATAAACAGCAGGCACCCCCTACCCCACCCCCCTCCCCCCACCTGTCTCACCAGGTGCAGACCATGCTATGCAGAGTGTGAGCAGCAACGCGGCCCTACTGCTTTGAAGTGAGATTCAAGAGCGATGGAACTGGCCTGCACCATGTCGTGCCTGCCCCACACACACACACATGTGCCTGCTGCCATGCAGGCCACCAGAGTCTGTCTGGGCCCAGCCCGTGCTGAACCCATTACATGGATCCAGCCCAGTTCTCCAATTCCTTCATGTCATCATCTTCCTCTTCCTTCTTCTTGGCTGTGTGAAAAGAGAAAAGGCTCTTTAGGAGGGCTGGTTGTAGTGCTTTCAACACATTTTGGCTGGGAGCTAGGGCTGTGCTACATGGTGTCTGGTAAACAGCCCTGCTCCTGCAGCAAACTTCCTCTCCAAGCTGTCAGCAGATTGCTTCTTGGTGCCCAAAATCTACAACAGAAAACTCCAGAAAGCCAAGGGCACTTCCCACAGCATCTCCCCTCCACCCCTGCAGGGCCAGATAAAACAAGATGGAGTCTACACTGAGAGTCTACCAAGATTTCCACATGGAAAGCATCCAAGGTGAAGGGAGAGCGGGAAGCCTTGCCAGCCCCCACCTCAAGCTGCTTGAACCACTTCTACACACCTCCAGGAGGCGTGCTAGACAGCTTCTGCCCACACACCACTCCAGGCAGCTGACCCTACTTGAGGGAACCATTTCTCCTTTATACACAAGACAGGGAGGTGACCACGACCTGGTCACACACTGCTTCCTGGGCTCTCTCTCCATATCAAACTGTCTCACTTGTTCTACAAGTTCTAGGTGGAATACTTCTACCTGGGGTGAAATATTGTGGGAGGGGAGGAGGAAAAAAAAGAGGAGGAAGGAAATGAAGGTTGTATAGAACCAGGTCCCTGAAACAGCCAAGCTGTTTCCTGCCTGTCAGGCCTGGGTTTTTACAGGTATGCACAGCACAGGGTATAAGACAGGAAGTAAGAGCTGTTCTCACAGTGTTCTCACTTTCTCACAGTGTCTGGAACTTTCTCTTGTTTGGTGACATAGAAAAAATCATTCTAGAAAAGAAGCTCTCAACTGTGGGTGATCCCACCAATCCCTGCCAAGGGGACATCTGACCATGTCTGGAACATTTCTGGTTGCCACAACTCAGGAAGTTGCTATCAGCATCTAGTAGGTAGAGGCCAAAGGTAGTTCTAAATATCCACAGTACACAGGACAACCCAGCCTCCCACTCCCATACCCAAAGAATTATGTGGCCATGTCAACAGTGCTTAAATTAATAAGCCCTGTTCCAGAGAGAAACTAGGAAAGGGCAGGTGACATTGTCTCTGTGGCCATCACAATGGATCCTACCTAGTTTTCAACCCTCGGAAGCTCAAGACACAAACCAAAATCAACAGACCACATATCACTATCATCGTCATGTGGTATCATGGGTATATTATGACTCTAGATTAGAAGAACTCACCAGGTTTTGATGGTAGGGCTATCGAGGGAACATTTGGTAGAGGAACTGTTTCAGGTCCACTGATTTCCAGCAAATTCTTGTCTAGTTCCTCCTGTTCTAGTTCTTCTAATTCTGCCATGAGCTCATCCTGGTAAAAGGAAACACAAAAGTGAGAGCTCTTCCTGGGAATCCCAGCCCCGGCAGCCATGACTCTTACCTGATAACCAGTGGACACACATAAACCTTCTGAGAAGGCCTGAGGGAAAAGGAACTCCAGGTTCCACACTCTGTGTCTCAAACATCCTAAATAAGCTTCTACTGGGGAATATAACATAACATACTGTTGAGCATCACGGATGTATACGTTTGGTGTCCTCTGTGAGAGGAGATCTAATCTTTTCACTCTTATTTCTGTGTCTCAGAGCTGGGCACAAGTAAATGTTAAGGAACGTTTGCTGAATTAAATGAACTTGCTTAGTCCACCAAATTCCAGTATGAAAGTCCTGGTGCTGAGAGCTAAGGGTAAGAGCTGCAGGCTGTTTTCTCAGTTATACAGTGGGGTTCAGAAAGCACAAGAATTAGGTTTAGCAGAGTACTGACCTTCAGAAGACTCAAATCTAGCACACAATGAAGTACCTTCAACAGGGGCTGGAACCATATTTTTAAAATGTAAGAGACTCAAGGTCCCATACTGCTACAGCAGAAATCGGTGGTGGTCAAGATCCAGACAGATCCTCGGGGTCAGAGATGTAAATGCTCCCTCCTTGGCTTCACCTTTACCTCATACTGGAGCTGGCTGAGGCCAAATCCTGTAAACTTCTCCAGGGCATGGTCACCTCTGCCACCCAGCTCTGAGTCCAGGGACACCATGGAAAAGTACAGCCTAACAACTTGCTAAAATCAGTTAGTGACCAGAAGCCTGAAGAAGGGTCCTGATGAAAGTTCCTTTTTTCTACCTAAGCTCCTTTCCCAAACAGAAAAAGTATCCCTCAAAATCCAGAATGCAAGTAGGGTTATCACTCACTATGCCCTGTCTATGTCTAAGTTTCTGGAGAGGTAAGAAGTGATAACTCCCAAACCAAATACTCCCAGCCTGAGCACCTTCAAGAAATACATGAAGGGGCAGTCTGGCTGTCACATATGGAAGTTATAGGACCTATACAAAACTGCTTACCTCATCAAACTCTTCTCCAAACCCTACAGGTTTTGAAATAGCTGTTGAAATCTCTTCTGCAAGTTCTTGCTGGTCAGCAATGTCCTGCATCAACTCATCAACTTTATCGATGTCCCTTTAAATAAAATGGACAGAGTCATTTCAATTGATTGGTTTGTGTAAAGAGGACAGGTAAGGCAGGAACAGAAACCTCACTTCATACAATCAATTTCCCAGCCAGTTACAATTACTCCCTGAGAGACATTACTTGTCATTATTGCCTGCCTCTTTCCCTTTAAAACAATCATAGAACCAAGGGAATAGAAATGTCCTTAAGACATTACCTAGTCGGATATCCTAAGGAAATAAGGCTTAGCAAAGTTAGGAGATACACTGAAGACTCTACATGCAAATTAGTAAACATGTCAGACGAGACCACAGAACTTTAACTCCTGGGCCAATAGCTCTTTTTCAAGCCCAAGGGCAACTCTACAGGGAGAAGTAAAATCACAAATCACAAAGTATAGCCACACCACCCAACAAGCCCTCCCCACTTACTCAAATCCACTTATGGATCTTCTACTGGCCCCAAAGGAAAGGCAAATATGCATAATTTTTTTCTATAAACTGTCAATCATACAAATATACAATTACTCAATACAATATATACACATATACATCAATACTTGAACAGTATTTAGAGATGTGCTCTGTACTAGGTTTCTGGGAAAGTATAGAAATGAAGCTCACTCAAGTGAATGTCCACCCTCAGACGCCTCACTTATTTGAAGGCAATGTTTCCTGCAATCTCACATTTCTAGAGCAGGATCAGCTCTTTCTGTAAAGCAGGATCTGGTTCTTACTGTAAAGGGCCAGATAGTAAATACTTTAGAATGTGTGGCCATACAGTCTCTGTTACAACCCTGCTGTGTAACACAAAAGCAGCCACAGACATTATGTAAATTAATGGGCATGACAGTATCTCAATAAAACTTTATTTACAAAAATGAATGGCAGGCCCACAGACTGCATTTTGCCAACCCCTGGTCTAGAGCACAGCTGAGTGCCCAACAGGAAGCAGAAAGGCTTCAAGTACCCCCAAAAATATGCTGCCAAATCCAAGCACTAAAACAAATGCAGATTTTTGTTCATGGGCGAGCCCTCATTTAGAGCTTAGCTACCCTGGTCTTTAGTTATAATTGTACAAGCTCGGTTACCTAGTTTCTTAGGCCATTGCACATGAAAAGTAGCCACATAGAGAAAGAAGGACTGCTAAGGGCAAGAACACTGTCAGTATGACAGTCACAGCCCAAGCAAAGGAGTAAGAAAATTCTATCAAAAGCAAACATAGGAAGAGAGATCCAAAGCCCTCAAAGGTACCGCATATTTCAGGGACCCTGACAGTATCAGAAAATTCTAATCCCAGTTCTATCTAAGCTCCCACATAACCCAGGGCAAGTCAGTTTTCTTCTCTGGAACACAGTTTCCCCATCTCAATAATCGGAAGCCTGGATGAGCTTCTAAAGACCTTTCCAGCTTGAAACTATGCTTGTCACAATAACCCTGAATTACCCAGAAAATCTTTTTTCATTCCATGAGATCTGCTTCCAAAGGAAGTAGGACACATAATCCACTTTAGAAAAGTTTCAAAAAGAATGCAAATTAAAACGAACTCAGGTGCTTGAATAGGAACGTCAGGGGGTCCGTCACCCCAAGGTCATAGCCTGGGTACAAGGCATCCCAAGGCCAGCACTGCCCTGCCACGTGGGTGTGAATGGACACGTACATGTTGTCATGGGCCGCCTTCATGGCCTTGGCAGCATAGCCCATGTTCTTGAGCACCTCGGTGTTGGTGTTGGCGTTCTCCAGGGCCTCTCGCTGGAACTCAATGGTTGATAATGTGCCATCAATCTGCGCCAGCTGCTTCTCATACCTCTTCTTGCGCTTCAGTGCCTGGAGGGCCGCTGCATGGCAGAGAAAACAGGGTTTCAGAGAGCCCAGACACAGGGTGATGTCCCAGTGTCCACTTGAGTCTTCTCCCCAATTGTACTGGAAGCACCTTCACTGTTGCTTTCCCTATAGCAAAGGGTTAATATTCCATTTTCTAAGAAAACTACAATTCACAGACCTCAACACAGTCAGCAAACAAGCACACAAATCGAAGTTCACACTCTCTGATAAACACGTACCACACACACACACACACACACACACACACACACACACACACATATCAAAGCACAGAAAGCCACCTAGAGAAAGAATGCGTTTTGAGGTCAGACTGCCCTAGGTACCAAACCCCAGCTCACAGACTTAGGTGAGCTACTTAGATTCCTTGCCAGGGTCATTGTGCGTAGTAAATGAGACTGTATGTAAATACCTAGCACATTACACACCCCCTCCAGAAAAGGCAGCTCTAATTTTTTTTTTTTTTTTTGAGTTGGAGTCTCACTCTGTCACCCAGACTAGAGTGCAGTGGCCGCTCCCGGCCACTGCAGCCTCAACCTGCTGGGCTCCGGCGATCCTTCTGCCTCAGCCTTCCAAGTAGCTGGAACTACAGGTGCGCGCTACCACACCCGGCTATTTTTTTTTATTTATTGTAGAGATGAGGTCTCACCAAGTTGCTCAGGCGGGTTTCGAACCCGTGGGCTCAGGCAATCCACTCACCTCAGCCTCCCAAGGCGCGGGATTACAGGCTGAGCCTGGCTAGCTCTAATTATTATAAAGCAACTTTAAAGTACCATTTAATTCCAACTAAACTACATAAATAATGACTACCAAATACTAAATCAGTTTGGGTTAAAATGCTATTTCACACATAATTGCCAACTCTGTAAATTGTTACAGTGCTTCTTGTGGAAGAACATGAGGCCTGCTTAGGCATCAACTGGGTAAATTAGGTACATTATTTTGTGGAAGGAAACCTCAGAATGAGATAAGAATTGTAAAGGCTGGATAGCCAGCTGTAAAACATTTGCTGTTAATTCTGTGGCAATGAAAAAGGTAGTTAATACCATGACAAACAAAATAAGCACTGAACTGTTGCTATTAAAGAGAAAAAACCCTATAGTAGGTCAGCAACTTTACAAATCTCCAGGAAAGCAGGTAGTCAACTTGCAAATCTTCTCCACACACCACAGGTAATTCCCAGGCAATTCCTGCACTGATTCCCCATACAGTAGTATCAACGCTTCTATTTAGACCCTGCCTCTTCACAGACAGCAAACTCCTCTCTGGTCTCCTGCCTATTGTGCCCTTCACAACACATCTTCCCTTCAATAAATCTCTTTCTTAATTCATAACTGTCTTGGTGAATACTTTCACGCCCACAACTCCAGTTTACCTGGCCCACCACACATATTCATGTAGACAATACAGTCTCATTTTCCTCCTCCACATTAATATGTAATTTAATTAATATGTAATTTATTGTCCAGTCTGTTGTTCGAAGACAATGTGGAAGGACACACTCATGATTCCCCAAAACCACTTCTCAACTGATCAATCAGAAGTTTGACAAATTTCAAATGGGACATAGGTTTTTCATTGGTTTTGAATGGAAAACTTCAAGGAAACACACATTCTTGAAAAATAAGCACTTGCGTAAGTTTGTCCTGTATAATTACCAGCAACCTCTTTATGTCCCCCTCTCAGGGGACAACCAAGTAGTTTGCTAGATTTATGATGTCGCCTCAAAGGGGACACCTGAGAGCAAAGGGTTAGTAAAAAAAAAAAGTATCTGTATCAGGAAGACGGCTACTCCAGACAACTTTCATTAACTGACAGACTTTTTTTATCTGCTTAACAATACAACCTGGCCGGGCTCGGTGGCTCAGCCTGTAATCCCACGCTTTGAGAGGCCGAGGTGAGTGAATTGCCTGCGCCCGTGGGTTCGAGACCCGCCTGGGCAACTTGGCAAGACCTCATCTCTACAATAAATCAAAAAAATTAGCCGGGCGTGGTAGCGTGCGCCTGTGGTTCCAGCTACTTGGAAGGCTGAGGCAGAAGGATCGCTAGAGCCCAGCAGGTCAAGGCTGCGGTGGCCAGGAGCGGACACTGTACTCCAGTCTGGGTGACTAAGTGAGACTCCAACTCAGAAAGAAAAAAAAAAAAATACAACCTGAAAGGAGGTACCTATAGAAACCTAGAACAAACTTAAGTTTAGCATAGTCTTTTTGCCTCAGCAAAACCATTTTTGCTAGACTTTACCCCTGATATGCTTTAAATCTAGCACAGGTTAGATATAGATAAGATAAATTTCCAATAGGTAGGTTTTAGGAGGTGTTCATTTTATTTTATTTTATTTTATTGAGTCGGAGTCTCACTCTGTCGCCCAGGCTGGAGTACAGTAACTAACTCACGGCCACTGCAGCCTCAACCTGCTGGGCTCAGGCGATCCTTCCACCTCAGCCTTTCAAGTAGCTGGAACCACAGGACTGTGCCACCAATGCCCGGCTAATTTTTTTATTTTTATTGTAGACACAAGGTCTCATCATGTTATTCAGGCTGGTCTCGAACCTCTGAGCTCTGGCAATCCTCTCGCCTCTGCCTCCCAAAGTGCTGGGATTACAGGCTTGAGCCATGCACCAAGCCAGACATTTTAAAATTACATTTTACTGCAGGCCAAGGGGCAAATCTCCATCACATGCAAGACAAAGACAGCCCAACCTTTCAGTTCATGGTTTAGCATAATAATCTCTAGAAAACATTCAGGTTTCTTGTCAAAGATGGAAGATCAGAGATCACCCCTTGGCTGGCCGAAGCCAAAGAAAATGATAATAAGACCACCTTTTAGTCAAGGAACTTGGGAATTGAAAACTTCTGACAGGTCTCTTGCAGGAAAAACCCCTCCAGGCCCAAATCCCCAAGCTAATCTAATCAGCCCTTTGTGATTTACCTGACACCACCACCATGGAAACAATCATGTGACTAACCCACCCATCTTGTCTGTTGTCCATCACCCAACATCAGTACCTGCACTTACCTGCCCTTTCATGATCACATGGAGCAGAACTACCACCCAATCACCTTAACAACCCTCCCCCATCAAAGGGAAGGATTAAAAGGACTCAACCACAAGCAGCCATCTGTCATTACCTTGCTAAGCTATGGTGTGGCCATATGCAATTTGAGCTATGGCCAGGCCATGTTTTCTTAAGCGTTGGCCCCCTCCCCTCCCTTGGGAAGATGAATTCCCTTTCTCTCTCCAACTTACTTTCTAAATAAACTAAAAAATATTTTCTAATCTAAAATCTGTGCAATTCTTTGCATCTTTCATGTGACATTGGATGGCACACTAGACACTCACACCCCCAACGGGTCTGACCTAACATTCTGGAGGCCCCGTTGGGAGTGTGACCCTAACACAACCTTTATTTACCATACAATAATGCTTCCCCTCACCTCCCATAATGTGTGGCCACCACGCTGTAAAAGCTCCAAGTCCTTAATCTTTTCTGCAGCTCAGGATGAGCTTCAATCATCTGATACATCCTCAAGTCTCATATTTTGTGGTATTTCCATGTGTACATATGTAACTAAGTATGGTTTTTCTCCTGTTAATCTGTCTTACATCCATTTAATTTGTAGCCCAGTCAAATAACCTAGAAGCATGGAAGGAAGCCATTTTTTGCTCCCCTTCAATGGGCATCAAAGCCAGGAAGGAAGTTTAGTGCAGACTCTGTCAGAAGAAATAGCTGAGCTGGACTGGGCTGGGTCACTAGCCTCTCACACATGCATAAGCACCTAACACATGTGCTCCCCCATGTCCTGGAGCTCCAAACCAGAGCCATCGCCTGCAGGATGCAGACCACAATCACTCGCCCAAGGGGCTATGGCTTCTCCACATGTCACATAAATAGGTCCTGTGCTCCTTCTGCTCACACTCCCTGTTAGCATAGGATTCTATCCTGAGAACCATTTGCCAAGGGAAAATGGCTTGGCCTGCATATAAACAGTCCAAAGTTCCTCCAAAAGCAGAAGTCCTCTAGCCAGTCTTTCCAAAGAATGTGGAAGGGTGGGAGGAAGGGAGGGAGGGAAATTCCCCCAGCCAAAGGATAAAGCAGGCTAACAGGAACTTGCAAAAAAAATCTGAAGATCAATGAAAATGCCTCATTAAAATCTGAAAAACCACTATCTGTTAGCTCTCTTGATTTTCTCTATGAGTGACCAGAATGGCCCATAACTTCAAAAAATCCATCTTGAAAACTCACCTTGGGATCCCCAACACCCTTACTGAACATCCTCTCACCTCTCATAGCACTAAGTCATGCACACTACACTACTTAAGCACCTCACGACAGTAACCCTTTAAGGTAAGAATGACCATTCTGGCCAGGAGCGGTGGCTCAAACCTGTAATCCCAGCACTTTGGGAGGCTGAGGTGAGAGGATTGCCTGAGCCCATGGGTTCAAGACCAGTCTGGGCAACTTGGCGAGACCTCATCTCTACAACAAATTTAAAAATTAGCCAGGCATGGTAGATTGCACCTGTAGTTCTGATTACTTGGAAGGCTGAGGCAGAAGGATCATCTGAGCCCAACAGGTTGACCCTGGGGCGGCCGTGAGTGAACTACTGCACTACAGCCTGGGCTACAGAGTGAGTCTCCAACTCAAAAATAAAACAAAAACAAGAACGACCACTCTTTTTAGCTGATGTGGAAACTGAGATTCAGAAAGGTTATGTTACTCAGCCCAGGTTGCCCAGGTCACCTGGGTGGTTATCAGCAGAGAGGGGATTTAAACTAGGAGCGGAACCCCAAAGTCCATGTCCTGCAATCCTGTTATGCCTCCCACTCAGTGAAAAATGCAGGAACCCTGTCCCAAAGGGTCATCCAGGCCACCACACAAGAGGTGGTGCTCATCCAGTCACTCCTTGGCTTAAAAATCCTCAATAGCTCCCTCTGCTAGTGAAGGTTACACATAGATAAGTTTCTTGCAGGCAGGTCTAAGTTAAAATAGGGTAAGAGTCTAGACATCTTTCTTATCAGTACACGACCTTCACCTGACTGACCAGGCACACTAGACCTGACCACCTGGAGTGTGAATCTACTAGTCCAGTACATCACAGGAACAATAGGAAATTATCCAAAACACAGATGTGATGTTCTTTAAAAAAAAAGAAAGCCCAAATCTAGTTAGGCAGTAACTTTCATTATTTAGAAGGTCCTTGTGACCTTAGAAGTTTGAGAGACAGTAATCAAAACTTGTGACCAGACACCAGCAGCCCAACCCTCTTAGCTCATTGTCTGCTTAATCATTGTTGTAAAATTATATAACTCTTCTTGTCAAAGAGAAGCACATCCCTTCTCCTAAGGTACCCACACTTTCCTTGAGCATGTCTCTTTCTTTCTAATAAATTCTGTCTTAAACTATACTTGGAACTTGCTCTGAAATTCTTTTCTGTGGTGGAGTCAAAGAACCCACAGGGCAACATATAGCACCCCAGTTGGCATAATCTCTGGTGTCCAAGCACAGGGCATGAGAAGGCCATTGTTATGCTCAAAGTTCTAAGTCCGAGAGATCACCAAACAGTCAGCTCTGATGCAAGTACATGAGGGCTTTATTCAGGCTCAAGCCTGGGCTCGCGTCTGAAACTGACACAGCGGCTTCAGAGACGAGAGAGCCCCAACTCAAGTTAATACGCACCTTTTATACACAGTTTTGAGGGAGTGGGGTGGTTTTACAGACTTGTGCATACAGTGTTGGATAAAAACTATATGACGTAGTTACAGAGATTTTGATTGGCTGATTCAAGTTCGATTTGCACGGGCTCAGGCTTTGTTACTTGTGATGGACAGGTAACTGCTGAACAAGCAAAATGGAATGTTAGATAAGCCAAGTTTATATAATTAATTAACTTGAGCAAGCAGGCAGCAGGTTTGAAACAACACAGAGCCTGCCTGTCAGGAGGGTGGCTGGCGCCGCCAGGTCTGGTGCCACTGGGTTTACTATAATCTAAGCAAAGGAATGTTTGGGAGGGGGCTTGTTGCTTGCTCAGCATTCATATACCGTTGTAAAAGTTGAAGCTTAACAGGGTTAAATACCAACACTGTTTAAATCATGGTGTAACTTTACGATTGCAGTCACTACCAGGCACCTATTATGAGCCCAGTCTTTCATGATTTGAGGTAGAGTTAGAAATACAGTAAATGTGAGGTAGGAATCTATATAACATATCAAACGTGAGGTAGGAGTTTATATAACATATCAAACGCGAGGTAGGAATTTATATAACATATTAAACGTGAGCTAAGAGGGGGTGTATAGAACACAGTGCAGCAAACGTGAGGTAGGGGTTTACAGCAAATATAGTTTTCTACGTTTTCTTGGGTATTTCAGTCATCAATCGCTGTCACTGTGGATTTGTGAGTAGAGCTACAGTCTCTCACTCTTCTCTCAGTCTCTGCTTCCACTTTTGTTCCTCGTCCTCTTTGGAGTATACACAATCTCTCCCCTATCCTCATGTATCTGCTCCCTCCAGCCAGGCTACCAGTCCTCCCAAGGCTAGTGGAGGTAAGAAGGGCTCCAACTCCTGCACCATGAAGAATTTATGGAGGGCACAGAGCAGGTAGAAGCCAAGTTCCATTCCAAGTAGCGACCAGAAGGCCCTCTTTTTCACTTTCATGTCTTGTTCTTGCTGTTCTACTGTGAAAGAAAAGGAAAGGATTTCTACATGGGATGGGGACAAAAGGTTTTCTCTGGTATTCAAGCAAATTGTTCTTATTTTCAAATGCTGACAGCCAGGTTATTTGGAAGTGAGTTTGTTTCTAAAGTTTTGAGGCCTGCCCAAGATAGATTACAATTAACTATTTGTCCTTGTGAAACTGCTGGGAGTTTTAACTACAAAGACTTCAAGAATGTCTGTGAGCTTTTGGGGTTTTTTTATGCTTATGTTTCATTTAATAAATTGTTTAGGCAAACAGAAATGTATACAACCAAGCTGCAATTCAATGCCCAAATTCAATGACCTCAGGCACACATTCTCAGAACCTCCATGAACAACAGTGTCATGGACCTAGATCACTCACATTTGGCTCATAATAAACCATGTTAAATATTTTACAGAGTTTGGCATGTTTTGTCAACATCTGGAAGCAAATACCCAAATATACTATGAAGATAAGCAAGAGACTTCCTAACCTCATAAATGAAATCATGCTTATATTATTCACCTTTGCAGACCCACAATCCAGCACAATGACTCAAGTGCTTAATATATATTAAACTGACTCTCTAATTTCATCTGTTTATAAAGTTTTTATGTATTCTATCCAGAGTTCTTTATGTAAGATATACCCATATTTTCTCTCCTGTGCACCCGTGACTCACACAGGCTAGAACAATCACTCTGTAGGATCCTATCCCTGCATTCCTCCTGGTCCATAAAATAGGAACTTCCAGCAAGCACCTTGCTGCAAAGTGTGCCCTCTCAGACTGGGGAAAGGCCCTAAGCAAACAGCTCTCCCTCCCTCCCAGGGATCCTCATCTTGCCTGCAGGGTTCACAAAGTCTCTTCTCCTCCATGAGGTGAACACAACAGGATGGTGTCCAGCAGGGACTGTTGATTTTATTTTAAGCCAGACGTAACTTCTGTATGTTTTTCTCAACTAGCTGAGAACTCCAAAGAGAAAGACTAGTAAAGTAACCTTAAAAATAGACATAGGAGCCGAGCTTGGTGGCTCAGCCTGTAATCCCGCGCCTTGGGAGGCTAAGGTGAGTAAATTGCCTGAGTCTGCGGGTTCAAGACCCGCCTGGGCAAGCAAGACCTCATCTCTACAATAAATCAAAAAAATTAGCCGGGCGTGGTAGCGCACGCCTGTAGTTCCAGCTACTTGGAAGGCTGAGACGGAAGGATCGCCGGAGCCCAGTAGGTCGAGGCTGTGGTGGCCGGGAGCGGCCACTGCACTCCAGTCTGGGCGACAGAGTGAGACTCCAACTCAAAAAAAAAAATAAATAAATAAACATAGGGTCAGCATCTGGGCTGCAAGAATATGTATGGACACAAATATTCACAGCACTTGATCCACATCCCATATCTTACAGATGTGTGGTACAGTGGTGAGATATAACTTAGGGCAAACTAAAGGCTTAGAGGAAATAATGCTTCGACAAATAAAATTCCACTCTTTCTGAATACTGTCAAACTCAGTAAAACTTCTTCCATTCCAACTTTATTTCTAGACACAGAAATTTGCTTCTATAGTACCCAAAGTCCAAAGAGCCAAGCCCAATGTTTACATAAATATATACTGTTTCTTAATGTCTTCCTTTAACATCTCCAAATTCCTGATGGTTGGATTAAAAAAGCAAGTGTGGAGTTAAAGAGAAGCTACTCATGTAAATCAAATATACAAAAAAGAAGCATCTAAAGAAATGCCTTTCTGTCAAAGAACCCTCAGTGTCTTTTATAAATACAATGACTTTAACAAGTGAAATCTAACCCAGGCCAACAGAAGTTTATGAGGTTTCCTCTAGACAGAAAAAATAATCCTTGGAATCTCCATATTTAATTATGCCTTTGCCAATTCCAGGAGTGTAATTACAGCAGCAAATACAGATTCTAATAACCAGCTTTACTAGCTCTGAAAGCTGAAGCAGAAACTCTAACCATGTTGAAATAAACACTGGCCTCCAGATAGCTGCTTCATTAGACTCCACCCCCCACACTCCCCCACCCCATCCCCTGAAAACAGCTATTTAAGAAAGATATAGAAGAGATAGCCTAAAAAGCAGAGACCAGTTGGAAAGATATTTCAACTGCTAGAAACCAATTTCAGAGAACACATCCATTCAATACAACTAGATAACATAATTCCTTTTTCCTAGGCAAACTTGACTTCTCTTTGAAAAGTTGTAAAAAGCCCAGGGTACCTCAATAGATACTAGGAAGTCATAACCTTACTCTCATTACTAGAATAGAGAAATTCAGGCATGAAGGGAAGAAAGCCCAATAATATGCTCTCACTAAATGAATGACAGTGTCTACAGTCCTTTCAAAAACCAAGAGTCTTGAGGCTGGGCCCGGTGGCTCACATCTGTAATCCCAGAACTTTGAGGGGCTGAGGCAGGAGAACTGTTTGAGCCCAGAAGTTCAAAACCAGCCTGGACAACATAGCAAGACCTCATCTGTACAAAAAAAAAAAAGAAAAATTAGCCAAGCATGAAGCAGAAGGATCACCTGAGCCCAGGATATCAAGGCTATGTGAGCCATGATCATGCCACTGCACTTCAGCCTGGATGACAGAGTAAGACCTAAGCTCAAAAAAAAAAAATCCAAAATCGTATAAATAGCACATACAATGTATGTTTGTAAAAGGCATTAATAAAACACCTCTGTAATCAAACAAGCTTAAGAAATGCTGTGTTCGCATCAAGTTACAATGCTCACTTTGGAAATCCAGCTGTCTAGCTTCAAGTTTCAGCTCCACCATCAAGTAATCCTAAGAAAATTATTTAAACTCACCAAATCCTCATGATAATAACATCCACCTCATAGGGTTATTTTGAGGATTAAAATGAGGTATGCACGTAAAAGCACCTGCCACAGGGCCAGACATGCAGCAAAGTGCTCAGTAAATGCTGGTCACTGGTATTATTAACTGCAAGACTTCTTATAGCCTATTTTAAAAGGAAGAGAACACCAACACCCCACTGCCCTCCCCCGCCCCCCAAAAAGGAAAAGAAAACCACCAACACAACACACCATCTATAACACACAGCTTGGGAATAACCATTTTAAAACCACCTCATCATTTGGTCAATGCCAACTTCATCCAACTTTGCCCTTGATTGACGCTTACCAGTACTGGGGCACAGAGAAAAGACTATGAGGCTGGATGCCAGAAGACCAGGTCAAAATCCTAGCCCTGACATCGAGCAACTGTTAGTAAGTTATTTCACATCTCTGAATGTGTTTTGTCAGATGCAACGTGGGAGTGATACCACTACCCCAAGGATGGATGAGAAAGATAATCTCCAAGAAAACGCCCGAAAAATGTGAGCACTCTCTCCCATCTTGCCTGTTTCTTTCCCACTCTGCCTCTCTTTCCTTGCCTGTGTCCGACATACTCTCTGGGGATCTCTATATCTTTCTGTCCCTGTCCTGTCTCATCTCCTAGCCCTGCATGTCTAAGAAAGAGTACACAGCTGTGGCATAGTGGAAAAAAATAATATAGGACAGCAGCTAATATTTAGGAAGGTCTTCCTGAGTGCCAGGCACCACAATTAGTACTTTACATGCTCATTGGCTCTTCCCAACAACCCTACGAGGTACGTAGAGCTTCTGTTCCACTTGAAAGATCAGGATATTGAGGTTCCAAGAGCTTACTTATCATCTGCCCAAGTCATATGGTTAGGTAACAGCAGGCCTGGGATCAAAGATAGGCTGCCTATTGGCAAAGGGCACATTCTTCCTCTGCAGAGGAACATTACCCTGCACCAAGCCTGGAGAACTGAGAGCCTCCAGTGCCTTACCCACTCACAAGGTAATAAGTAGTCTGGCACCAAGGGTATCCAGGCGGCAGCTTAGTTTGCCTAGAAACTCTCCACTAACTGGTAATTCGTTAGGGTAGCACATGTGATACAATCCAACCATTTTATCATGCCCTCTACACTTAGCTTGCTGATTCTACATAGCTGGGAAGTTTACAGTGTGTTTCTCCATGTTTTAGAGAATGTCTTCTTCTCTCCTGTCTATTCTGTCTTCTCTGCAGCACAAGTTCCTTTAGAGTAGAACCTACATCTCTGTGCCCCTAACAGAAACAAGACAGGGAAAGCGGAGAGAGTACCCCATGATGCTGGACTTGGCCCTGTCACTTCTTCACTTGCCAGTGCCCTCTGTCTTCTCACCACACAATGGCCTCTAGATTTCCGATTTCCCCCAGGTCCTAAAACAATCTTCCCTCAACATCCTGGAAGGCCCAAGGGCCAAAACTACAAGAACTTGGTAAGCCTCCTCAAACATCTATCACTTGCCTACTTTACATCTCTGTGTTAGCCCCCATTGGGATTGCTAGAATCTTAAAACCATAAGGTCCAGGGGCTTATTATCAGGGACAGTGAGTCTGGGACCTCCCCTGTGACAGGAAGGAGGTGGCAGAAACCCAGAATAAGCAGCAGACTGTTCCAGATTAATTCAGCAGGAGTGTCTCAGACCACAGGAAAGAAGAGAAAATGGCAGGAGGAGTCAGGTTCACCAAAGGGAACAGTACCAAGGCCTATCTGAAAGGACACAGCAGACTGCCAGGGAATGGTTCTTGGTGACAGGAGAATTCAAGACCAGGATAGGGAAACTAGGATGACCTTCTTGGTTACTGAGGATCACAGTCATTTAGCCTGAGCTCTGGAATCTAAGGCACACCTTTCCTGTACACCAGCCAGGTAGCAGAATTTCATTTAAACAGCTATCAGAGGCTAAAACTGAGCACTCATGCAGTCCACAGATATGCCTTGTTTGACCCACCTCTTAATTAAGACACATAAATTTGAATGTTACATATTTCACACAAAAATCCAGATTTGGGGGCTAGGAATGGTGGCTCATGCCTGCAATCCCAGCACTTTGACAGGCTGAGGTGGGAGGTAATGATTACTTGAGCCCAGGAGTTTGAGACCAACCTAGGCAACATAGGGAGACCTCGTCTCCACCAAAAAATTTAAAGAAAATTGGCCAGGCGCAGTGGTTCAAGCCTGTAATCCCAGCATTTGGGAGGCTGAGGTAAAGGATTGCCTGAGTCCGTGGGTGCAAAAGCAACCTGGGCAACTTGGCAAGACCTCATTTCTACAATAAATCAAAAAATTAGCCGGGCATGGTAGTACACACCTGCAGTTTCAGCTACTTGGAAGGCTGAGGTGGAAGGACAGCCTGAGCCCAGCAGGTCGACGCTAGGGTGGCTGTGAGTGTGCCACTGCACTCCAGTCTGGGCAGCAGAGTGAGACTCCAACTCAAAAAAAAAAAAAAAATTAGCCGGGCACGGTGGTGCCTGCCTATAGTCCCAGCTACTCAGGAGGCTGAGGCAGAAGGGTGGCCGGAGCCCAGGAAGTCAAGACTGCGGTGAGTCACAATCGTACCACTACATTCACTCCAGGCTGGGCAACCAAGTGAGACCCCCCCCCGCCCCCCGACTCAAAAAAAAAAATCCAGATTATTGGTTTCCTGTAGCAAATACAAAGTATCTGGCAACACTAAGCCCACACTGCTACAGAGCAACAATCCACTGGAGTTTTTAAAAGAGGCACATACTCTCCAGTTTACATCAGAGCCCACCACTGCCCACCATCTTCTACCTGGCTACAATCCACATTACTCATTTACATGTCTTAACCAGTCCCTGTAACACCTGACATTAATTTTAGATCCGAGGAAACTGCTAGGACTCATCCAGCAGAATCCCTTGCCTTCAGGCAGTCAAGGTTATGCTCAAGTTAAAGATAAGCAAATGAAGTCATAAAGGCTCAACAACTTACTGAAAGTCACAAAGTCAGAAGTAAAAGACAAGGAGGAGGCCAAGACAGGCACCATGAACAGATAGTGCTTCTTCCACTATTCCAAGGAAGATTTGTGTCCAGACAAAACCTGCAATACAGGTATTGTAATCCTGGATCTGACTTCTAGTTCCAATGAGGCCATGACTAAATTATGTCACTGAGCAACGCTCCTCACTTCTTAGGGTCTGAGACTCCTCATCAGGGACAAGGAAAAGGTGGAGTAGATGCTCACTCTAGGTATTCCCCCCAGCTCTAACAATATTTGAACCCATATAGTTCCAGTAACTGGACTGAAACAAACACAGAAAGCTTTTTCTGGTTGACCTTGTCTGATCCTGAAAATGTAATTAACATCCATACACTCCGTTTCATGAATATTTCACATAATTGACTTTTTCCTGTCCAGTGAAATTAACAGCCTCTCTTATTTTAAACGGTTTCACAAACTGAATTAGAAAGATCAGAGACTCCCTCCAGCCTCTGAACTCAGCTGCTCCATCTGGGCAGAGGAAGGTAACACTCAGATCCAATGTAAGCCATAAATGTCACGCAGGAAGCAGAGGTAATGTAGGTACAATGTGAACCCAGACACCTTCACCCTCCAACTCTTCACAAGTTCTGGCACTGCCTCCCTCTGTTCTCTGAAATTCCTCTCTCTTGTCAGCCTTGAGGCATCTCATAGCCTGGCTCCCCTGCCTCAGCAGCCATTTCTTCTTGAGCCAAGTTTTTTCTAGCTCCTTTCCCTCCTCTTCTCATTTCTAATGGTTGTAGCACAAACCTTGATCCTAAGTGATTCTTTTCTCACACACCAACCTAACCTAACACCTGTTCTGAGTTACTCCAGGAGAAACTCCAGAAAAGACTTGTGTCTAGACAGAATGTGCCACTTAGGTACTGTAATCCTGGATCTGTACTTTATTCTTTCTTTTGTTTTTTTTTGTTTTTTGTTTTTATGAGCAAGAGTCTCACTCTGTCACCCAGGCTGGAGTGCAGTGGCACACTCACAGCCACTGTGGCCTTGACCTGTGGCAGAGAGGAGCTAGAAACAGTTAAAATTATTCCACCTGAAGCTGGGCTCGGTGGCTCAGCCTGTAATCCCGTGCCTTGGGAGGCTGAAGTGAGCGGACTGCCTGAGCCCGCAGGTTCAAGACCCGCCTGGGCAAGCGAGACCTCATCTCTACAATAAATCAAAAAATTTGCCAGGCGTGGTAGCACGAGGCTGTAGTTCCAGCTACTTGGAAGGCTGAGGCGGAAGGATCGCCGGAGTCCAGCAGGTCAAGACTGCGGTGGCCCGGAGCGGCCACTGCACTCCAGCCTGGGCTACAGAGTGAGACTCCAACTCAAAAAAAAAAAAAAAAAAAAATCAACCTGCAAGCTCCAGACCTGCTAGACATGGGATGTGAGAAAACCTAATAGGCTTTTCCTGGAAGTACAAGATAGTAATCAATTCACAACCTTGCCCCCCCCCCCCCATCCTCTTTTGGTGAAGTTATCGGTTTACAACCCCTGCTTGTCATATATATCCTGGAAACAATTTATTCTTTGAAAATCTAGTTTTGCTAAATACTACTTTGCAAATTCCAAAAAAAAAAAAATGCATAGCCATACAACCCAACCCCCTCCCTTGCCTAAACTAACATATAAAACCCCTCTTCTCTTTCTCCAGGTTGCTCAGCCTTGGAGCATTAGCCCGCTAAGTCACACCAGCGCTAATAAAACGCTACTTCCTAAGATAGCCTCAGTGTCACAGTCTCTCTGTTTTCCCACAACAGACCTGCTGGGCTCAGACCATCCTTCCTCTTCAGCCTTCCAAGTAATTGGGACTACAGGCACATGCCACCACGTGATTTATGGTAGAGACAAGGTCTCACCATGTTTCCCAGGCTGGTCTTGAACCCGTGGGCTCCGGCAATTCTCTAACTTCAGCCGTCCAAAGTGCTGGGATTACAGGCATGAGCCACTGTGCCTGGCCTGTAATTTTATTCTTTCATCTAATCCTCATACTAAGGAATCAGTCTTATTAGCCCATTTTATAGATAAGGAGATTTGAGGCCTGTAGATATTAAGTAATTTGCTAAACTCTCAAATGTGAATAAAATGTGAATAACCAACTGGCAGAGTTAGAATTCTGCTTCTAGCCAAGATAGGATGGCAGGACCAGATTTACCCATCCAAGGACAGTGATCCCTGAGAGCCAGGAAACAAGTAAGATGAGGCCTATGATCACCACCCCAGTTTACAGCTGACAGCTTCCAGGCCAAGGTGCAAGGAGGGAACCAGGCAGGACCCAGCAACTTTCTGAGTTGACCCAGCAACTTTCTGAGTTGATGAAACAGAAATGAAGGTCTGGGGAGACCAAAGCAGCTGGAGTTCACAAAAAAGAGTATCAATGGAAAGAGCTGCAGAAGGGGAGAGCAGAAGAGAGAGAGAGAGAGAAACAGAGAGAGAACCGAACCCTAGAGAGCTGCAGAGGGTCTCCCTCAAGTGTTCAGCAGAACAATCATCAGCATTGCGTGTGAAGAGGTTATCTCAGGCCAGGGAAAGGACCACTCAAAAGGATGACAAAGAACAGTACTAAGTGCCCATATGGGGTTATGGTACCTGTTTCTCAACCAGATTGGAAAATCTCATAATTAATGGTTCTTCAGAAGGGTGTTGTTTCAATAGCAGGGAATAACTGGCCCTGTACTAGATAAACACTGCGCTGGGCCTAACAAATCTTAGATCTAAGATCCAAAAGGATAAACTGTTAACAAGAAAACTGTGCCCAAACAATAGTAAAGAATATTTATAGAAATACAGAAATATCCAGTACCCAATAAGATAAAATTTACATTTGACATCCAATCAAAAACTAGCAGGCACGCAAAAGAAAAAAGGGTAAATAATATCCCTAATGCAGAGAAAATCTACAAATGGAAGTAACTTGGAACACAGATTTCAGAATTAGTAAAGACATTAAGATATTTATAACTGAATTCTATATGCTCAAAAAGTTAAGGAGATACATGGAAGCTATTTGCTGTGGTTTGGATATGGTTTATTTGGCCTCACCAAATCTCATGCTGAAATCTGATCCCCAGTGTTGGAGGGAGGACCTGGTGGGAAGTGGAGGTGTTTGGATCTTGGGGGTGGATTCTTCATGAATGGCTTGGTGCCATTCTTGTGGGAGTAAGTGAGTTCTCATTCTTAGTTCCCTCAAGAACTAGTTGTCGAAAAAAGCCTGACACCTCCTCCTTACTTTCTCTTGCCTCCTCTCTTGCCATGTGATCTGTACACATTGACTCCCCTTCACCTTCTGCCATGAGTAGCAGCAGCCTGAATTCCTCACCAGCAGAAGGTGCTGGCACCATGCTTCTTGTACAGTCTGCAGAACCATGAGTCACAAAAATTTATTTTCTTTATAAGTTACCCAACCTCAGGTATTCCTTTATAGCAACACAAATGGATTAAGACAGTATGCGGGGGTAGAGGTAGGGATGGGACCTTAGCACCAACCAAGGCCAATGCCAGACACCCCCTCAGGCCAGCTGAGCTTAAGAGAGTTTTTTTCTAAAGACCCAAATCGAACTTCTAGAGATTAAAATCATTAGAGGGAATAACAGCAGATTAGACACTGCAAAAGAAAAGATTTGTAAACTTGAATACATAGCAATAGTAACTATCCAAAATGAAACACAGAGAGAAAAAAATAATTTTAAAAATGAACAGACTATCAGTATGCCGTGGGATAACTTCAACCAACCTATATACATGTATAACTGGAATCTCCAAAGGAGAAGGATTGGAGAAAAAAATATTTCAAGAAATAAAGTCCAAAATGTTCCAATTCGATGAAAACCATAAAAGCTACAGATATAAGAAGCTCAATAAATAAACCCTGAGTTCAAGAAGAAAACTACATGCACCAATGCACATCAGAATAAAATGACACAAAACCAGTGATAAAAAGAAAATTTTTCATGGGTAACAGCAGTATGTAAAAAGAAAAAAAAAACTTTAAAAAAGAAATCTTCATTAAGATTTCTTATAGAAAACAATGCTAGCAAGAAGACAATGAAGTAATAGTTAAGTACCAAAAGGAAACAAAAAACTGTTAACCTGGAATACTTAACCCAGTAAAATCTTTTAAAAACAGAGGTGAAATAAAGACTCAGACACAGAAAAGCTGAAAAACTTAATCACCAGAAGACTTTCACTACAAAACAGTTTTAAAAAAATCCTTCAGGCAGAGAGCCTGGTGCAGTGGCTCAAGCTTGTAATTGCAGCACTCTGGGAGGCCGAGGCAAGAGGAATGCCTGAGCCCAGGGGTTCAAGACCAGCCCGGGCAACTTGGTGAGGCCTTGTCTCTACAATAAATCAAAAAATAAGCTGGGTGTAGTGGCGCATGCCTATAGTTCCAGCTACTTGAAAGGCTAAGGAGGAAGGATCACCTGAGCCCAGCAGGTCAAGGCTGCAGTGGCTGTGAGCGTGCCACTGTACTCCAGCCTGGGCAACAAAGTAAGACTTTGACTCAAAAAAAAAAAAGTCCTTCGGGCAGAAAGAAAGTGATACCAGAAGAAAACATAAACCAACACAGAGGTTAAGAGGATCACAAGAAAGGATAAAAACATTGGTAAACACATAAGGCTTTTAAATTATTTAAATCTCTTTCAACAAAAATAATAAATAATAGGCTGGGTGCGGTGGCTCATGCTTGCAATCCCAGCATTTGGAAGGCCAAGATGGGAGGATAGCTTGAGGCCAGGCATTCAAGACCAGCCTAGCCAACATATCAACACCCTGTCTCTACAAAAGAATAAAAAATAAAAAGTTAGTCATGCATGGTGGCACCTGCCTGTAGTCTCAGCCACTAGAGAGGCTGAGGCAAGAGGATTGTTTGAGTCCAGCAGTTCGAGGTTACAATAAGCCAGTGAGTGCTACTATACTCCAGCCTAGGGAACAAAGCAAGAACTTGTCTTGAAAAAACAGAGACAACCCTTTTGGGTCCCCTCCCACTGTGGGAGCTTCTCTGTCCTCTCAATAAATCATGCTTTGTCACTTTCCGGCTGTCCGTGTCCCTCATTCTTCCTGGGCATGAGACAAGAACCTTGACCCTGAAGAGCGTCGGAGCCGTGCACACCAGAGGCTGAGGCTTGTCAGCTGATAGAGCCGGCTGAACCAGGAGAGCTGCTGGAAGAAGGCGAGACTCCGAAGCTGAGACACCCAGGGAGCTAGGCTTGCCAGCCCACTGAACCAGCAACAATCTCAGGGCTTGGCTTGCCAGACCATTAAAGTCAACGCTCCGGGGGGGTCAGCTTGATTTGATACCATTTGATACAGAGACCCTCTAATGTCTGTCCATATTGTCAGAGCCCCTAGAGAAGGGCACGGCCAGGGTGCAAGCACTCCTATAAATCACTGAACAATATTCCTGAGAGCTAATAAAAGGTGTGCTTCCCCTTATCTCCTATGCACTCCCACTGAGTAGCTTCAGGGGACCACTGACTTCCCTGTAGTCTATGCCCCATCAACTGAAAGATGCAAATCTCCTTTTACTCCCTTTTGAAGAGTGGTTATAAGTTTGAATAATATAGTATCAATGTAATCATAAGCCTTGTGAATTATAAAACTTTTGTATCAATGTAATCGTAACTTTTGTGATTTGTATAACCTTTGCATAATGCATGATGTCTTAGGCCCTTTACAGCAAGCTTGATTGCCACTTCTGATGGGCCCTACTGATAAAAGCTATGATGTACCCCAGATCTTTATTAAAAACAAAAAAAAAAAAAAAAGCTATGAGATACTTCTGATACCTCGCACCAGGAAGTCTGGACAGAAAAATGTCATTATCAATAAATGCAGCTAAAACTCAAGTTCTATACAATGCTCTGCTGGTCACATGGCTAATGTATAGGTACCGACAACTCTGGCCTATAAAAGTGAACTGTAAAAGCCTAGAGGGTGAGCAGAACCATTTTAGAAAGACCTCAAATCTGGCTCTGTTCTCTGGATTCAAACTCAGAAATAAACTTCTTTCTACCAGTTCCCTGCCCCCTTTGATTTATTGGCATCAAGGGGAGCAACTGAGCATTACTCGGACCATAACACATTAGAGCTAACACTTCTGGGACCAGGTTTACCAGTCTCTCGACAACCCTCTCTGGGGCTTGACTGGCCGACCCATTGAGCTGACACTCTCAAAGCCCAGGCTGACCTGAAAAATCCACATCAGTTTTGGCACCCAAATGTGGGGCTTGATGGAAGGGTTACTGGAATAGACTTGTGGATCCATCACTAGAATGAAAGCCTGAAGTCCAGAAGTTGCCTCAACTAACCCAGAAGAGCATATAAAATCAAACTAAAAGATAAATGCCACTAATTAACTGCCTATGAATTTCCTCCTTTATAGTTATACCTATACTTGCTGCCTTTGTTTTCATCTTGATTCGTAGGGTTAGACATCTCTGTCAAGGACCTCTTAATCCTGAGCGTCCATGGGATTGTTTTCTCCCGTAGAAATCTTCCTCACAGGAACAAGCAAAATGCCTACTCTATCTTGCTTCCTGTTTTTAGTATCATTAGTCCTAGCTTCCTATAAGCACCCTCTCATACCCTCCATTACCTACGTGGCTCAACAGGGCATTATTCAAACATTAGATATGCTCACGGCTAACAGCGGTAGGCAGAATGTAGAGGAACATGCGCATTATTAAATAAAACTTGTTTCTATATTAATACTTCCTCCCAAATAAAAGAGATTCTACAGGTTATAAAACAATATTAAAATCACTGACTCTTTAAAAAAACAGGCAGTTTCAGGACCAGTTGGTTACCATCTTTTTTATCCTCTCTAATGATTTACAATATATAGCTCCTTTTGTTGCATTGCTTATGTCTGGTCCATATATAGCTAATCTTCTTGTAAAGTTTGTTTCTTCTTGCTTGGAGGCCATCAAACTCCAAATGGTGATGCAGATGGAACACTGTATGGAACTTTCTTTCTAGGAGGACCTTTAGATCGCCCTCCAGAGAATCCCTAGCTGCCATCCCCATACAATGCCAATGATTAGCAGGGAAGTGGCCAGACCCATCATCATCATCGTCCTTTTTACTACTCCAGAAGGGGGTTGAGACAGGAGATAGCCAGAAAAAGGCTAGGCAGACAGGTAGGAAGGTCCTCTGGTAACAATGTAGCAAAGTCCCAGCAGGCCTCTCAGGCTCAGCCTCCGTAAACAAGCTCCCTGCAGAGCCTCTCAATCTAGAGTTTAAGTACACCCTGCTGGAATTGAAAGGCAACCAATCAGCTCACCATTAGACCCCTACCTCCTGCCCATCGGTCCTTAATACTGACCAATCAGAACAGCTACAGTTCACAGCTAGTGCTAGCCAATCAGCTTGGACTTAGGGCTATATAAGCACCAGGTTTTCCGGCCCCACACGGACGGTTCCCTCCCACTGTCCTCTCAATAAATCCTGCTTTCTCACAAACAAGAAAATAATAATAGTGTGGAGGTCTATAACATATGATAACAATTGGACACAGGCCAGAAGAAGCAGAATGGGGGAGCATGTTATTGTAAGGTATATACACTATAATACACTATACATGAGGTGGTAATAATATCACTTGAAAGTAGACTCCAGAAAGTTAAAGATGTATATTATAAACTCTAAAGCAAACACTAAAATAACAAAGAGTTACAGCTAATAAAGCGTGTGTTTGTGATATTATTTTCCTCATAGGAGATAAAAGGAATAATAAAAATACTCAATCAAAAAATGCTGAAAAGAAAAACATGTAAAGAACAGACAAGACAAACAGGAGAAAAAAAGAGCAAGATGATCAGTCAAAATCTAACCATATCAATAATCACATTAAATGTAACTTTTTTTTTTTCAGTTGGAGTCTCACCCTGTCACCCAGGCTAGAGTTCAGTGGTACACTCATGGCCACCACACCATGCCTGGCTTTTTTTTTTTTTTGAGTTGGAGTCTCACTCTGTCGCCCAAGCTGCCGGCTAATTTTTTCATTTATTGTAGAGATGAGGTCTCGCCAAGTTGCCCAGGCTGGTCTTGAACCCATGGGTTCAGGCAATTCTCTCACCTCGGCCTCCCAAAGTGCTGGACTCATAGGTGTGAGCCACCATGCCTGGCCTAAATGTAACTTTATAAACACACCAATTAAAGGGCAAAGATTGGGCTGGGCTCAGTGGCTCAGCCTGTAATCCCAGCACTTCGGGAGGCCAAGGCAAGTAGATTGCCTGAGTCCATGGGTTCAAGACCAGCCCGGGCAACTTGGCGAGACCTCGTTTCTACAATAAATAAAAAAAAATTAGCCGGGCGTGGTAGCGTGCGCTTATAGTGCCAGCTACTTAGAAGGCTGAGGCGAAAGGATCATCAGAGCCCAGCAGGTTGAGGCTGTGGTGGCCAGGAGCGTGCCACTGCACTCCAATCTGGGCAACAGAGTGAGACTCCAACTCAAAAAAAAAAAAAAAAAAAAAAAGGCAAAGATTGGTTCCAGCTACTTGGAAGGCTGAGGCAGAAGGATAACCTAACTCCAGCAAGTTGAAGCTGCGGCAGCCGTGAGTGTGTCACTGTACTTTAGCCTGGGCGACAGAGTGAGACTCTGACTCAAAAACAAAAAGACAAAGATTGTTCATATGGATTTTTTAAAAGACCCAACTACGAACTGCATACAAGAAGTACAGTTCAAATATAAAGACAAATAGGTTAAAAGTAAAAGGATAGAAAAGATATACTATATTATACTAATTAAAAGAAAGCCAGTGTGGCTATATTAGTTAACATATCAAACAAAGTAGATTTCAGAGCAAAAAATAATACCAGGGATAAATAAATAAGGTCATTTCATAATGACAAAGGGGTCAGGAGGCCACAACAATTGTAAACATTTATAAACCTAATAATAGTATTTTAAAATGCATGAAGCAGCAAGACACTTTGGGAGGCCAAGGCAGGAGATCACCTGAGCCCAGAAGTTTGAGACCAGCTTGGGCAACATAGCGAGACCTTGTATCTACAAAAAACAAAAACAAAAAATTAGCCAAGTATGGTGGCATAAGCTTGTAGTCTCAGGTACTTGGGAGGCGGAGGCAGAAGAAATGCCTGAGCTCAGGCGGTCGAGGCTGTGGTGAGCCATCAGGGTAATACTGCACTCCAGCCTGCACTCCAGTCTCACACAGTGAGACCCCCAACTCAAAAAAAATAAAATAAAATGCAAGAAGTAGCCGGGCTCAGTGGCTCAGTCTGTAATCCCGCACCTTGGGAGGCTGAGGTGAGTGGATTGCCTGAGCCCGCGGGTTCGAGACCCGCCTGGGCAGGCGAAACCTCATCTCTACAATAAATCAAAAAAATTAGCCGGGCGTGGTAGCGCGCGC
>CAUYQG010234953.1:0-27631 GCA_963574415.1 Tarsius wallacei | reverse complement strand
CTGAGGCGGAAGGATCGCCGGAGCCCAGCAGGTCGAGGCTGCGGTGGCCAGGAGCGGCCACTGTACTCCAGTCTGGGCGATGGAGCGAGACTCCAACTCAAAATAAATAAATAAATAAATAAAAATTAAAAAAAAAAATCTGTAGAATTAAGAAGTAAATAAAAATATGCAGTGGTGGCTTACTTAGACAAGAATGAAAATGAGAATGTGACATTTAAAAATGCATTTGTCATAGTGAATAAGATTATTAGAAGAAAAAGCAAAACTTTTAAGAAAGTAAATGACAGTAAGTCCATATATTAAATATTTACCTCAGATTGTGTGTGTGTGTGTGTGTGTGTGTGTGAGAGAGAGAGAGAGAGAGAGAGAGAGAGAGAGAGGTTTAGTTATTTATTTTGATTTTTAAAACAAATTAGTCCTAAGGAAACCAGGACAAAAGAAATACATTAGTAATTTTTTATTTTTATTTATTTATTTATTTATATTTTTTTTGAGTTGGAGTCTCACTCTGTCACCCAGACTGGAATTCAGTGGCCTCTCCCGGCCACCGCAGCCTCCACCTGTGGGGCTCCGGTGATCCTTCTGCCTCAGCCTTCCAAGTAGCTGGAACTACAGGTGTGCACTACCACGCCCGGGTAATTTTTGATTTATTGTAGAGATGTGGTCTCGCCAAGTTGCCTAGGCGGGTCTTGAACCCGTGGCCTCAGGCAATACACTCACCTCAGCCCCCTAAAGTGCTGGGATTACAGGCTGAGCCACTGAGCCCGGCTTACATTAGAAATTAACTGGTAAAAAGGAATCTATACATATAACCAAGAACTGCTTCTTTTTATAAAATCAGTAAAATAGACAAATTTATTTTTAACAGTTCAAAATACAAAGAAATAAAATTCAAAATTTGCAATCTGTTGTAAGAAAATATATGATGACATTTCTAAAAGATATAAATCTTCTTAGCAAAACTAACTAGTAATAAACTTGAAAACATCAAAAACTGAAAATGTTTTGTGGATATTTTTAAATAATAAAAAAATTGAAATAAGAGGATCAATAACCAAAAAGTGCTGTAGAGGTTTTTGAATAATTACTCTTTGAAGACTCTGGCTTCAGGTTTCTTTTTAGGTAAGTTACACTGATAATTCAACAGAAAATGGTTTTTGGAATGCTAACCTAAACCTGATTTCAACGTGGACTAGCACAGCAAAAATATGACAATTGTAAATCAGTCTCATGGGTAAAGATTCTACTCAAAACCCTACCACAAAACCCCCTTTACATACATATATACATACACAGATATACAGGATTTACCCCAAGATTGAAGTCATGTTACAAAATTTGAATAATATATAATACTGATATATGGAACAAGAAAAAACATAGGCCCTTTCCAAAAGGTGTTGAAAATTCTTTTAATACATTTCAATGTCCTTTTCAGATATAATTCTTTGAAAATTAGGCCCGGGAGGATTCTTGCCAAAGAATAGTTATATTAAAACGGTGGCCATCATTATAGCGGGGATTCACTTGTGGCACACCCAGCGAAATCAGGAGAAAATGAGAATTGTGACTATGGCTACAAATTCATTCATTAATACAATAAATATTTATTGCAGGCTTTCCAGGTTCTGGCTGTTGTAGGTATTGAGGCAACCTGCAATTTAGTGTTCTGTTATGTCCTGGTCATGTCATTGCTATAACCGGCACATTATGATTATGATTGTTATCATTGTATTAGTCATTGTTATGATTCTTAGTCATTGTTATGATTATCATAGCTTGTAGCAGGAAAGTGTACTGCTATATACCACATGTCAGAAGAGGATTCACCAAAGCATGTGGACAAAATCAGTTCCTAAAATACCTTTCCTATATACCCCAAATCCTGAGTTAGAAAACAAGATACAAAAAGGACCTCACTCATTACAATAGCACAAAAGATTCCATGAAATACCTCAAAATAATCTTGAATACAAATAAATATGATGTATACAATATAATTTAAAATCTGCATCAAGACCTGTTAAAGAACCATTGAGAGAAAAGAAAGAAAAGATATTCCGTATTTCTGAGCGGTGAGGCAGAATATTATAAAAACATCAATTTTTCTCAAGTTAATTTTTCAGGTTAGACCGTGCTATGGTTTGAATGTGTCCCTTCCAGAATTCAGGTATTGAAAAGAGGCCTGTAAGAGGTGATTAGGTCATGAGGGCTCCTTCCTCATGAAAGTAAGTAAAAGAGGCTTTCCACAGCATTGGGCCGACTTGCTCTCTTGTCCTCCTGCCTTTCACCATGGGAGGACACAACAAAAAGGCTATCAGATGCAAGTGCCATGATCTTGGATTTACCGGCCTCCAGCACTATGAGAAATAAGTGTATGTTTGTAAATTGCCCAGTCTCTGGCATTCTATTTTAGCAGCATAAAATAGACCAAGACAATTTCAGCAAATAACCCAAAATGGAGGTGCTTTTTGTTTGTTTTATAACTTGAAAGTATATTCTAACTTTTTTGCTAGAAAAAAATAAGCAGACAAAAGAAGCAAATAAACAGTCTTAATAAGCATATGGTGGGAAAGACTAGGTCCATTGGGTGTTAAAACATGACAGAGACAAACACTCTGTTCATGCATTTAGCGGACATTTATTGCATCCTGCAAATACTGTCATAACTATATGTGAGGTCACAACAGTGAATGAAAGAGAATCAGTTTCTACCCTCCTGAAACTTACAATCCAGTGCTTCCTCAGGCAGTGGGAAGTGCCTTGGAGAAAAGGATGCAGGGTAAAAGGGTAGAGAGTAGCTGAGGGTATGGGTGGAGCTATTTTGGGTTGGGTGGCTGGGGAAGCCTGTCTCAGGAAGTGACCTTCAGAGACCTCAGTGAAGGGCAGGGTGAGTCAAATGGCTATCTGGGGGAAAAGAGTGTTGGCGGAGAAAGAGCACATGCAAAGGATAGGGGCCGTCAGAGTGATGGAGAGACCTGTAGGAAATGAGGTCTTGAGGTTGTCAGGGTCCAATGCATACTGGAGGGCTTAAAGTGGTGAGTGGACATTGTCCAAATTTACCCAGGACAGCTCTGGCTTACTACTGTCAACCCCCCATAATTAATAGTTGTTTTCTTTTACTCCCAAGTTCTGCTTCTTCTCCTTATAAAGTCTGCTACAACTCTGTAAACAAATTCAATTCAAGCAGGATTGAAGGTTTAAGTATGAAAGCCCATAGGGAAAAAAAAAATCACAGAAGAATAATTTCATGAATTTGTGTTAAGCAAGGATTTCCTAGCCAGAATAAAAAAGTGGTAACCTTAAAGAAAACACTGACATATTAGACTTCATTAAGAAATTACGTACATCAAAGTATTCCATTAATATGCCTGTGATATCTTGTCTATGAAGCTAGGAAGTGTTCAAAGATCAATTCCACAACATAGTGTGCCCAAACTGGCATTAACGACCTTCCACTGGTGACATTGAAGTAGGTTCTGTTTCCCAAAATAATAATGACAAAAATGAATAATAACACAGGAAATATAAGATGAATATAGGGAGCCCATACTGTACTCAAAATATAGATGAATGGATAAAGGAAAAAGGCAAAGTTCTTTTGTTTTTTAACAGTCGAATGACAACTAATAAATGTAGAAGAAATAATAGAGTTGGAAAATCACCATTTTGCAATTGCCATAGTAATAATTATTTCAGACAAGAATTTGGGTGAATACGTATGGGGGAACATGATATCAACGTGGTATCAACTTTCCATAGATTATGTATTAGTTACATAGGAGAAAAAGGAAACTTTTGGTGGAAAAATCTGGAAGTCACCACCTTGTCTGAGTGATCAGAGTGGTGTCATGAGCCTCCTGAAGTGATGCATTGAGAAGGATATGGTAACAATTATGAAATATTCTGAGAAATATATATCCCTTAAATTTAGGCTTAAAAAAGCAACCCAAAATATCCAAATTACAACACTTTATGCCTAGTCTATAGTCTTCAAAAATGTTAATGTCAAAAAACAAAGAAAGTCTAAGAACCTATTTCGGATTTAAAAAGATGAGATTAGACATGCAATATGTGATATTAGATTAGAAAAAATGCTATTACAGAGATATTATGAGACAATTGGCAATTTTTATATGATTATATGTCATATAATATTAATATAAAAATGTTTAATTTGTTGAATTTGATGTTGTGGTTTTAAAAGAAAATGTTGTGTTTAAGTTATCCCTACTTAAGTATTCAGCAAGGAAGGGCTATGGTGTCTACCACTTACTCTCAATAGTTCACAAAAAAGTTGTTAGATACATAGATACAAAAAATGTGGCAAATTAGGTATTCATGAAGCAATCTTACAACTTTTTTGAAATTTAAAAATTTTTCAAAATAAAAAGTTAAAAAATTATATATGTGTGTGTGTGTGTGTGTGTGTGTGTGTGTGAAATCCAAAGGAAAACAACCCAGTAGAAAAATAAACAAAAGTTGTTGAATAATTGGCTGATAACTCTTTGAAAGTGGTGGTCCACGTCATTAGTCATTGAGAACGGAATTAACAGTAGAATAAATATGTAAATTGTGCTTTGTTATTAAATACTATACAGCAATAAAAATAAACAAACAATAGCTAAACTTAACGATATGGATGAAACTCACAAACCCAACAGTGAGTGGGGGGGAAAAAAAACTCACTCAAACAAAAGAGTATATAGTATATGATTCCATTTATACAAGACTTCAAAGGCAAGCAAAACTCATATATGAAGTTGAAAATAAACAGAGCCTTCTAGGGTGCTAATTAATGTTCTGATTCTTTGATGCTGGTTATACAACTAAGTTCACATTAAGAAAGTTTTTTCAGCTATATACTTTTTATTTGTGTTTGTTTCTATATGTTACACTTCAAGGAACTAAAAGAAGAAAAAGAATAATCTTATTCTAGAAGAAAAGACTTTCATTTTAAACTCAAAAGAAGATAAATAGAGGTCGTTTGCCAGCTTACTTCACTCTCACTCATTTCCTGAAGAACAGACTGGATAATCCCTGTTATTAGTTCTGGAATTGGAAAAAGGTGAGTCACGCTGACGAACGCATCATAGTTTTGAGAGGTGCTTTGAGTAATTCCCACATGAAAAGGAGCTTAAAATTAATCACTGGCTATTAAAGCAGAACAAGTGTTTGAATTAGTAGCCAACATAATAAAACAAAACCTATTAAAATGTGTTTTTGAATGGAGAATTTATACTTCACATGTGTGTTCCAGACATAACAAATGTGTCACCCTTCTACATTGACAGGAGTGCCACCAAGTATGTACTCTAGGGTGCCAAGGCTATTTCAACTGTACAGACAGTACCAGGTTGCCCCACATATGAGTACAAATTCCAGAATTTCAGTCTTGAGATTCATTATTGCAATACAATGTATTGCTTTTAAAACATCTATTAATATCCTGTAGTTTGATTTTTACCCTTGCATTGGTACCTAGTGACAGCAGAAAGCACATATTAATATATCACAAAAGCAGAGTGCTATTAGCCTGAGAAGAAGGCAAAGTGGAACTTAAGAATACATCCTCCAAAAGAAAAACTTCTTCAGCTGTCTTGCCATTGCATTCTGCAGTTGGAGAACATTAAGTCTCAGAAATGTTGTCCAGGAAGATCACCACAAAGTCTTACTGAGCAGCAGCACTTTGGGTGGTCTCCAAAATTTGGGGTTCACTCCATGTCCAGAATCTTGACTGGTCAGGACACCCAGAGCTGCCCAGTCTCATTCAAATTAAATTCAGCAAAACCTGGAGTATGCTTAAGAATGACAACCTACAAATTTACGAGGAACGTGGAAAGAACTTTATAAAGTTGAATACATTTATGATCACTCCATCAGCAGGTCTACATGAGAAAGCAACACCCGAACAGAAGATTACTTTGTGAATACAGAATGAAAATAAGAGAAATTCACTGGATATTCTTAATGGCTAAAATAAAATACCATTAAGGCCAGGAGGACTGAGTTTAAATAGCAACGGTGTGGGTCAGACCCTCTCTTAAAGAGGATAAAATTGAGAAGCGATGGGTTTTGAAAGCTTGTTTCTGGCTGCATTGCCCTGAGTAAACCACAAGATCTATATGGGCCTCAGTTTTCTATCTAGAAAATGCAGATGTTTGTACCTGCTTTCTGGATGACTGAGAAAATTAAGAGATGAGATATGGTACGCTGCACACACATAATATATGTCCATTCTCAGTCTGTCTACCCTCTGCCACTTCTCAGTTTTGAAGCCCTCACTTAAGACTCACATCCATAGCAGTATGGGGCAAATACTTGTCCTAAAGGGTATTATGATTGGAATCCGTGTTGTTCCTATGAATGAGATTCTTTCCAGGGTGTCAGATCTCCCCCAGGGTACAGAGGGCATAAAGTTTTGGACTTCCTCAGTGCCTTCTGTTCTAGTCCAGGTGATTTAACAGGCTTCCCACATGGACTTAGTTCTTAGTTTACTCCCCAGTTTCTTTTGTTAAGATGGTTTTGCTGGTTCCCATTCCACTTGGATGGATCTTGATGGCCTTTTCATAGTTTACCAGTTCCCTCCTTCTTGGGACACATTGAGCTTTCTCCTCTTTATCCCAAGTGAGTGTCTGGTATCCTGTCAACACTGGAATTCCCTAGAAACTGATTACAACTCCTGCAGTAAGACTTGAAATGCTCAGGCGGCCAATGTTAGCCCCACTCAAGCCTAGTTTACTGAGTATCAGATATTGATGGCCTTCGTTCTGAATCACAACCACCCATAGTATGCAGCAGTAGATGTTTAGCTCCTGAACCTGTGGGTTGGCTGGGGCTAGCTAGCCTGGATTCAGCTTGACTAGGGGTGGCTCTGTTCTATGTGTCTCTCCTCCTCCTAGGACCAGCAGCCAGCTGTTCAGACACCTCCTCAGGCTATGGCAGAAACACAGAAGTGCAAGTAGAAACACATAACGCACATTTGTGCCTGCTGCAGCAAATCTGCTAGCATCTTCCTTGGCCAAAGCAAATCTCATGGTCCAGCCCATTGTAAAGCTGTGGTGAGGTTGTCCTGCCTCTTGTGAGTGAGCGCTGAGAAGCTACATGGCAATAGACATGGATACTGTGAACAACACTGCATTCTGATTTATTCTTATCTTTCTCAGAGGCTGGTTCAAAGGTTCTTAAGTCTTCTATGCCTGCTACCAAATTCCCCTGAATTTGCTACCCCTCTTCTTTCTCTTGTTGTCCTGCGCTGCAACTGGTCACTTCTACTTAGGCTCCCATCTCCCCTTCTTAGAGCAGACTTCCATGGTCCCAAAGAAGTGGGGTCCCCCCTTTCCTTCTCTCATAATGCTTTAAAGTTTTCCTTCTTAACACTTATTTCTGGGGATGAAAAGAATTAAATTCTAGAATCATAAATACTGAGAACCTTGAAGGACCTGGGGATTCTCAAGTCCAAGTTTATTGCTTTAGTGATGCATGATCTGAGGCTCTGGGTGGAACTCGTGCTTATCTGGCTGGTGAGAAGTAGTCAAGAAGAAAACTAACAAAGGCCACAGTAGAAAAACGGACAGAGGCCCTGATTGGCTGAATCTTACAAAAAGAAACATTAACAGTCAATGTGCAGATGAAGAAAACAATGTTCTGCTTGCATTAGTAACCAAATAAATAAAAGTAAAGCATAGATATGTATACATATAATTTTACTGGCTATAATTATTCTGGACACTTACTAAAATAACAAGCACATTTGGAGTTTAATAAAAACATTAAATAGTACTGATGAATACTGTGAATCAGTAGTGCAATTAGAGTAGTCCTACAACATGTTCCTTTAGTTAGTTCTCCCCCCCACCCCTGAGGAGGAAGCATGTTAGTTTCAGCTCATCAGCGATGTTTCCTTTTAATGATCAGTTTGAAAAAAAATGAAGCTGAGAGCAGCACACAGAGAATAGATTGACAGAAAACAAAGCAAGCAATCTATTGTTGCTAAGAAACGCCATCCTCAAAAGAGCACGACTTACTCATGCCTATCTGAAAATCCGGTCTAGATATTCCAAAGAGAATCTGTACAGGTGAGCCTGCCGCAGGGTGAAGGAGCCAGTGGAAGTGCAGGAGCATGGATCCAGGTAGACCCAGGGAGGAAATGTTCTACAGCAAAAGGTGTATACACAGAACAAAATAATAAAACTGACTTTGGAAAACCTGTTGAATAAAATCAATGCAAATTCGTAAACTATCTGAAGATAATGCTACCCATCATTTTTAAGTCACGCCAACTAGAAACACTGCATTATATGAGATAACTGTGCAGCTTCAACCAAGACATAATTAAGCAGTAATTACCTGTTAGCCCTGGAGGACAGGGCTGGCTGGATGGATATGTAATGATGTTATGCAGGGAATGCAGTGGCAATTGTCATTTTCATTAGACACCTGGCAGAAGATGATGTCACCTTACCACAGAAAGGACTTTTCTCTCCCACAGGGAGACTAGGGTGTGAGAGACTACAGACATGGGGCCTCCAGTGAGGCCCCAAATGTTGTACTGTGAAGTCAATTCACTAAGAGAGCCTGAAATTTGTGAGTCTCACATATATATATGAGCCAATGAAGATTCAGACCTCAAAGCTTGAGTTTTGGACAAGCAGTAAATGGAAACCAAGTCTTAGCAGAAATAAATCAGATATTACTTAGTCAAAATAAATCAGACATCCCTGTACTGACAGAGTGAACCAGAGCAGGCTGTACCCCACGGGAGAGAATTCCAAAGCCTGAAGCTGAGGAGTTCAGGTCAACATAACCGTGCAACCAACCACACTGGCTGAGCAAGACCACCTCTCCCTCAGGACGGCGGAGCTGCAGAACCACACATGCTCATGCTACAGATCCTGGAGGCATCCTTGGCTATGTACAGGCCTGATGAATTCTAGGTAGTCGTCATGTCAGCTTGGGTTTCATTATTCTTTAAAAAGTCTTTTTTAATTTTCATTACAATGTCCAAAGTTAAAGAAATTCTTAGGTATTGTTTTCTACAGATAGCTGGATTGGATGGACCCTGCTTCCTAGCTATTATCACCATTTCCTGATGCCCCAGAGTGCAAATCCAGGAAATAGCCTGTAAGTGCCACCTAAGTTTTCTGTTGTGAAGGAAGGAAGGGAGGGAGGAAGGGAAGGAAGGAGGAAAAGTGGAAAAGAGAGAGGGTGGGAAGGAGGAAGGGAGGAGGGAGGAAGGAAGGGGGAAAAGGAAAGAAGGAAGGGAGAGAAGGAGAGGCAGAAAGGAAGGAAGGAAAAAAGGAAAGAAGAAAGGGAGGGAGGGAGACGAGAGAAAGAATTACAAAATGAACTGCTTATTAACTTTTGAAAGGTGTGTGTGTGTGTGTGTGTGTGTGTGTGTGTGTGTGTGTGTGATTGAACGATATTTTATAAATGCCAATATGGCATCACTGGGGTCCTTTCTTAACCATTGATGAAATTCATCCTAGAAAAATCTTTTATGGCAGAGTATGTTAGAGATGTGCCAAGGAACTCTAATATCCTCTTGTCTTTATCTAGGAAATGCATTGCTGCAGTAAATTGCCTTCAACAAAAATATTTTCAAAATACCTTTGAAACGGCTTTTAACTGCTCTTGACATTTGAGTAGATATATCCTTAACGATCAATACCAAAAATACTAACTTTATAAATTCTCTGATGTTAAATCACTGTTATAGAAACACTAAGTGTGTACACTTGTGTGTGTATGTGTGTGTGTTTGTGTGTTTGCGCTCATGTGTGCATGGTTTGTGTTTCAGAGTCCAAAATGTTTCGTATACACTGCTTTCCTATGGTTTCTGGTCTGAGAACTAGCTTTCTGTTGTGTCTTTGTCTTCGGTTCTCCTCCCTCATCTTCATCTCTTTCCAGATCTTCCACCAGCTCCTTCTCCTGTGGGCTGCATATGTTCAGTCCTCCCAGCTTCCATTGTATTCCTTGTGTAATTTTGCATGCTCTGGGCACATCCATGACTATGTCCAAGACACTGACTCCCAAATCTACATTTTTAACCTCTTGTTTTTCTTCTGTCTCCCAACTATTGCAGCCAACCATCCCCTCGAGCATTCCCACTTCTTGAAAATGAAGGAATATCCACTCAACTTCAAATTGGAAGTCACTGTCTGTGCCACTCTCTCCAAAACCCCTTACACCTTAGTTTCTTGCATTAATCAGTGGTGCCTACCTAGCCAGTTTTCACTAGAAACCAGGGAGTAACACCTGAATCTTCTCTCTCTCCCTCACCTCCCTGCTACCCCATTAGTGCCCTCCCTTAAATCTCTTTGATCCATCCCCTCTCTACACCAAAACCATTATCTGAGACCATGCTAACATCTTCTCTTACCTGGACTGACTGAAAGACATTTGAGGTCTCCCAACATCAAGTCCTTTCCCCTTAAGGTTATCCTCCCCACTCTCTCTGATACATTTTAAAGATTGATATTTTTGTTTTAATTTTTTGCTTAAAGTCGTCCCCATCTCCTTCGAACTGAAGTTTCTACTCCCATCTGTCCTCATCTGTGATAGTATTTCCAGACCCTTCTCTTGCTGCTCCCAGACACAGCAGACTTTCCAGTCAAACTGAAATGTGTAGCTCCTCCAATTTGAAGGTTCTTTCATGTCTCTGTGGCTTTGCATGGGCTGACCCTACTGCCCCAAATCCCTCCCCTTCCTGATTCCCCTGTAAGTTCTACCTCATCCTGATTGAGCCTCACCTCAGTGCAGTCATTTCTGATTTGATCAGGCTTCCTACTCTGTGCCCTTCAAATTAGCATTATTTTATCTGTTTATATGTCTGTTCCTCTTATGGAATGTGAACTCCTCAGTCTCCTCATTAGCATAATCCCTGGCATTGGATACATTCCTAGTTTTTGACATAATGCCAAAAATCAACCTAATATAAAATTAAGCCAACCAAGAGTACTTCTACTATATTGAATAGTGCCCCCTAGATCTCCCCAAATTCATGTTCTTCTTGGAACTTCAGGATGTAACTTTTTAAGATAAGGTCCTACTGGCGTAAGGTGGGCTTTTAACTCAGTATAACCAGTGACATTATAAGCAGAGGAGAAGAGACACAGAGACAGAGACACACAGGGTGAGCATGATATGTCAACAGAGGCAGAGACTGAAGTGATGTATCTACAAGCCAAGAAACATCAAGGATTGCTGGTAACACCAAACACTAAGAGAAAGGTATAGAATAGAGTCTTCCTTAGAGACTGTGAAGAAAGTTTGGCCTTGCTGAGACCTTAATTTCAGACTTCTAACCTCCAGGACAGTGAAATAATACTTTTCCATTATTTTAAGCCACACCAACTTATGGCACATTGTTTTTGCAACCCTAGGAAATGAATATGTCACTTTAGCCTGAGTTTAGTAATCCCTAAGGAGTAGTAAGATAATAGGATGTCAATGAATTATTGCATCTCTTTGCAAGTGGGAAACAAAGTATTATACAAACTAGTTTATCAATGTGAAATGTGATATGCTGACTAACATTTCCTTCCTCCTATTTACAGATGCCCCCTATGTAGCAATGATGATTGAGAACACACCTAAGGGAAAAGCCACTGTGACTAAATGAGAAGCAAAGATTGTGGACCAAGGTCATAATTAATTCCTGTCTCCCCCTCTTTTGATTGATCCCTCAGGCAATTTGGTCCTTTAAACAACCATCAGACTCTCAGTGATCTATGAGACCACTTTAGCTCTAAATCCAATGATCCTCAGAAGAGGGATCAGTCAGAGGAACAGAAATGGCAAGGCTAGAAGAGAGAGGGAGGGCAAGAGCAGGAGGTCAGAGGGCAACTGTGGGCTAGGCAGGGCTGGGGAGGAAAGGATGTGAATCTTGGCGTCTAGGAACACCAAACTTTCAGGGATCCAGAAACCTCACTAGTGTGGAAATGTCCAGGAGATGGCTCCCTGCCTTCAGGCAGGTTTGACCCACAACCCCAGTCACCTTGCTGCTTTTGGTAGAAAACTGGTTTACATATTTGTCTTTCTGAAATGTTGAGTCCTACCCCTTCATTTTTAGCCTGTCTCCCTTCAATAGACTCTCTCTCCTCTCATCTCTCCTCTTTCTAGCTCTTTCTTCTTTCCACCACCAGAGTTGTCTGCCTCAAAAACAAATTCTATGGGGCCAACTCCTTTCAACGATGCTTTTGGACTCACCATTGTCCACAGTGGCAGGCTCACATCCCTACATGTCTCTCTAGACTTGTTTTCTCCCATTTCCCTCTAGTTCTGCTTTGTTCCAGTCACATGAAACTTTTCACAGTTTCCAGAATATTCCTGCTTTTTTAATGACCTCAGGCCTTTGCCCTTTTTTGCATTCACTAGGATGAATGACTTATTATGGCTTATTTGCCTGAAAAACAAAGGTATCAGAGAATAGCAGTTAGGAATTGCAGATTAAGAAGGAGACTTCCTGGATGTGAATCCCAGTTCTACAACTTAACTACAGTTAGGACCTTTTACCAAGTAGTTGACTTCACTTTGCTTCAATTTCTTCATCTGTAAATTACAGGGCTATTGTGAAAACTCAGTGAAACAACCTGCTAGCACAAAATAAATGTTAACCATTCTTCATCCTTTTAAAATCTAGACCAAATATTATGTGATGTTTCAGTTTGTTCCTGTGTTTCTATGTCCCCTCAAGTCTCCCTGAGTAATAAATCATTCATGTATCATGGACTCTTGAACTACTCCATGACAAGAAATGTAAATTATTAATAAAAGTTCTTGTTTTAGATAGTATCAGTATCAAGAACTCTTTTGACGGCCTCAAGTATGTCCAGGTTCTATAATAAAGGCACAGCCCCCTGGGCTTGCAGTTTCTTGGGAGGCTGTAATGTAGGCAGTAGATAATAAATCATCTGAAGTCTGGCTTGAAGAAGTAAATTTTGGTACATTTTAATGTAGATAATGGTCCTTTTTGTTTTTGTTTTTTGAGTTGCGGTCTCACTCTGTCACCCAGGCTGGAGTGCGGTGGCATGATCATAGCTTACCGTGGGCTCTACCTTCTGGGCTCAAGGGATCCTTGCACCTCAGCCTCCTGAGTAGGTGAGACTACAAGTATCTGTCACCATGCCCAGGTAATGTTTTTTTTATTTCTTTGTAGAGATAGGATCTCACTATGTTGCCCAGGCTGGTCTTGAACTCCTGGGCTCAAGCAGCCCTCCTGCCTTGGCCTTCCAAAAGCTGGGCTTACAGGTGTGAACCACTGCACTTAGTCAGATAATGTCCCTTTTTACATGATGTGGAATATTTCACGGGCTCCTCTCAGATCAGCACTCCCTATCCCTCCCATAATATGATCATGCTTAACCCATAATAAGCAATGGGGACTTTCTCAAGAGAGCTTGCAGTAGTGAGCTTGCCAGTCTAAAAGTGTAAAATGACATCTCACTGTGGTGCTAATTTTCAGTTATTTGATTACTAATGATTTTCAGCATTTCTTTTAACTCTTCTAAATTTCTTGGGTTTCTTCTCTAAGATGATTTGTCAACATTGTCCTTTACCCGTTTTTTTCTATCAATGCTATCATTTCCTTATTGTTTTGCAGTAGTTCCATGCGTTCCAGATAGCAATCCTTTCTATTATAGTTACGTCAAGAATCTCCTATTCTGTGATCCCTCAAATGATTTTCTTCACTTTATTCTTTGATGAATGAAAATTATCAATGCTAATGCAATCAAATTAATCACATCTCACCTTATGGTTTTTCTTTTGAAGTTCTACTGATTTTACTGGTAATGACACAGTGAGCCACTTTTAGATTTGGACAGTTGATTACTTATACAGACAGCAAAAAAAAAAAAAGAAAAGAAAAGAAAAAAAAGCCTAAGTTAAAGGAGTCTGTATCTTGTGGCCCTTGTCCCATACACCAAAAAGAGTGACCTCTAAGTGGAAAAGGTCAACGACTGCAATGCAGTGGGATAATTCATTGTTGAGAAGTGAAATCCAGGCAGTAGCTGAGACGTTTACAGTTTGTAGCTCTGTCAAGGGGCGAGGCAGGAAGTCCTATACCTCATTAGAACCTGGGAGGCAATGAGAAACTATCCCTTGACTGCCTCCGTGGGAGGTGGGCAGTGGGAGGGCAATGACCTTATGGCAGTTCCTGACGGTCCTCACATTCTCTAGTGTTTGGGGAAGATCACAAGGCATTTTGCCAAAACTCAGATTCAGCTGCAGTTCAGCCTTTGCCTGTGTGGCCAAGTGGCTACGTGCAAGTTTGCCAGTAAGGATGTTCCTTTCTCTTCCAGTCTTGCTAGGGTTGCATCTTATCAAGTGCTTTTTCAGCACGTTTGAAATAATTGCATGATTTTCTTCCTTGAGTTTAAAAATGTGGTGAAATACACTGATTCATTTTCTGATTTGAAGTCTCCTTGCATCCAGGACCAACCCTCCATCATATGCTGTTGGATTTGGACAGCTAGCACTTATTTGGGGTTTTCTACATACATAAGTCTTGTGAGCCTACAGTTTTCATTTCGGGAACCATCTTTATCTAATTTTGAGATCAAGATTACAGATGACTTACACAATGAGGGGTAGCCTATTCCTTCTTCTGTTTTCTGAAATAACTTGTGTAATATAGAAATAAACTGTCCCTTGAAAGTTTGGTAGAACTCACCTATGAAATCATCTTGAGTCTTGGAGGAGAGGAAAGGTCCTTAATGACGATTTCTTTAATGTTATCAGTCTATTTTTGTTGTATCTCTTCTTTTTCCAGTTTGACATGTTTTATTCTGGGTTTGCATCCACTAAGTTTTCACATTAAATGTTTGTATGCTCACAATGGAAATGTCTACTGTTAAACTGTAGTTACTTATTTTTTATTATTTATTTTGATTATTTACATTTCTTCCCTTCCTCCCTCCCTTCTCTCCACCCCTTCTTTCTCTCTGGATCAGCCCTGCTTTCTATTTATTTATTCTAAGAGTCATTTCAAAGATTCAGCTTTTGGTTCTGTTAATTTTCTGCTTTGTTGTCATTTCTGTACTTGATTTTTGCCCTTATCTGTATTCTACCCTTTTATCTTTCTTCTTTGGGTTTGCTCTATTGACCTTTTCTCAAATTTGAGTTGAAAAGCTTATCAACTTATTTTTAACTTTTTTATTTTAACTTTTTTATTTTATATTTAAAGTGATGAGTGTTTCTTTAAATACTTTTTAGATACAACTTTAGATTGTCTTGAAATTTTTGATGTAAAATATTCCCATCATCCTTTAGTTTAAAATACATCTTAATTTGCTTTATGATTTTTTTCCTTAGTTTATAGGCTCTTTAATAATATGCTACTTAGTTTCCAAAGACATGGGATATTAAAGCTAGCCTTTTGTTGTTAATTTCTTTGCTTTTTATAAATTTTTTTTGCCTTAAATTCAATTTCATCAGCTATTGAACTTTCTACCTCAGCTTTCTTCTGGCTTATATTGAACTATTTTTCCATTCTTTCATTTTCAATCATTATGCATCCTATTCTCTTACAGATCTCTTGTAAACAGCATATTGTTGCAGATGCCAAAGACCAAGCCCACAAGTGTATAGACCTAATCCACTTATGGAGAGACAGGGACTGACCTCAGTGTGAAGAGTCCTGAGCAACAAGGCCATGACCATCCCACCTGTTGCTGCCACAACCTTCTCTCCTTTGGTTTGGGAGAAGCAATGCCAGAAGTGGCAGTCTCTAGGGCTGAAGTCCATCAGCTGTGGTGGCTTAGAGGAAAGTATGGAAACATGACTGCCAAAAGAAACTGGGAAGATGGCACCAGTTCTCATCAGTCTTATCAGAGCCCACCCATTAGGGCTTGCGTTTTTCCCTGATGGTATCCTGTTATATAAAATGAGCCTGCTGGTGCCCAATTCATATTTTTACACATCGAATTATTTTTTAAATATCCCAAGCAGCAAATATTTAGCCATTTAGAACTGGCCTCCTTTGCATATCCTGAGAAACCTCACCAGACAACAATTATACGTTGATAAGATAGGGCCTTGTGATTATAAGGCCCTAAGCCCATGCTGCCTATTGTAGTTCTCTGGCCCAGGAACTCTCTGCTGTGCTGCTGAACAACATCATCTAAATACGGGAACCCTCTCTTCCATTTCCCTCTCCTCCATGAGTTTCCTTGCCCTCCTCTTCTTCTGCGTAGTGACTTCATAAAATCCTCCTGTGAGGGATTTTCCTCACATACAAACCTGTTAAAGCATCACCAGACAATGCTGTGTGTGCTACTGCCACTTGTGGTTATATTTTTTTCCTAGATTAGCCCCCAAATCCCTTGAACCCCTACCCTGGTCAACACTGGAACCAGTGATCCAGAAGGTGGCTACTATTTCTGCAATAAAGTGGCAGGCAACGAGTGTGCCAAGGGCATGTTGGCAAAATTTAAGAAGCTGTTCTCTGAGCTCTCTTCTTGCTGCTCCCTCTTCCCATCTTCTGTCCAAGCTGAGACTTTCACCTGCCCCAGACAGTAGCTCAAGGCACCATCCGCTTTCCCTAGCAGCTTCTCTTGGTTTCATTGGTGGTGGTAGAGACATGATTTCTTTCCTTTCTCTCTTGTTTTTGTCAGTTAAATTACATTTTTCTGCATCATCCAAGTCATGTTCAACTGTTGTTTTTCTAAAGTTTGGAAACTAAAAAAAGTAAAAGAAAAAAATGCAAATATTTTCACCATCCAAGACATGCATAGTTAACAGTCGGGTGCATTTTCTTCAAATCTTTTTTCTATTCATTTTTTGTCTTAAAGTTATTATGATCATGTGGTACATTCAAAATTGTGCATAATGACATTCAAGTCTATTTTTCCCTGCTGATAAAGGAATTGCATGCTCATCACAGAAAAACTGCTTCTTGGTGATGTATTGACTGTTCTCAACAAAAAAAAAAAATCCAAAGATTCAGACCCATCATTATGAGTTCTGAAGATTCAGAATATCACCGCCCTAGTTTTTGGCAGTGAAAATGGTCATTATGTTGTCCTATGCATCTATGCTTTTTGTGGAGGGAGAAGAAACAATCTTTTTGTTTAGTTATTCTCATGGCACAACCACATATAGCCTGGCCATTATTAGCAAGTGCCGGAACAGAGCAGTCATTTTTTAAAGCAGTTGTAAAGACTGACAAGAGAATCTATTTGAGCTGAGAGGCCAAGCAGAAGTGTGGGATCCATACTTTTTGTGGACTAAGGACCAGAGGCATCCCCCACTTCACTATTCCTTGGCACTGTGTGATATCTTTGACAAGACCCCATGAGGTAGGATGAAAGACTCAAGTTAATGTTTCTATCAGCCAGGAAGGAATGAGGGCTACATCAGAAACCGGTAAAATTATGGAGTACACCTGTGTGTCTGAAAGAAGAGTAACAACCACCATAAACATATAAACCACCTATAATACTAAAGAGTTTGTGAGACCCTGGAGGACCTTCACCTTCTCAGTGACATGCTGGAGGAGACTTGTACAGGTTTTTGAGACTGGATTGTATACAAATATTTCTATCTCCATGTTTGGTGAATTGGTAGCTTGAAATTGGCTATGGTGGTAGTATTTACACCACAAAAATTGGCACATTTAACAAGTCAAGAGGTTTTTTTCCACTCCAAAAAGCAAATTTTAGTCATTTATGAGCACACCACTGCCTTTGATGGTCTGAAACAACAGAATGTAGGAAAAACAAATCCCATATGCACGGCTGTTGGAGTACTTGACTTTGCTCATGTGAGTTACAAATCCCCAGGAGTAATGTGTCTCCAAAAGTCCACCTATACCTTTCTGTGGGTTTCTAAGTGTGGCAGTGGTGGGAGGAAAGGAGATGGAGGTGGGGGCTTAAGGGTAGAGCAGGCTGACTGCTTTAAACAGTCATGCCCATGTATTAAAGGAAATGTTGCCAGGCAGTCATTTTCTTTCTTCTATGCTTTATCTCTCATATATTTTTATCAATTCATGTATTAATATTTTTGATACCTGGTTGGGCATGGTGGCTCACACTTGTAATTACAACACTTTGGGAGGCAGAGGCAAGAGGACTGCCTGAGCCCAGGAGCTCAAGGTCAGCCTGGACAACTTGGCAAGACCTCGTCTTTACAACAAATAAAAAAAAATTAGCTGGGCATGGTGACACACATCTGTAGTTCCAGTTGCTTGGAAGGTTGAGGCAGAAGGATAGCCAGAACCCAGTAGGTCAAGGCTGCACTCCTGGGTGACAGAGTGAAACTCCAACTCTCTCTCTTCCTCGGGGTGTGTGGGGGGGTGGGGTGCAAAAAAAAAAGTACACATATTTTAAGACAGGAAAAACTGTATTAAACTTGTAATTCTCAATATATGCCAATAACAAAAGATGAATACAAGTCATGTTTGATTTCTGCAATCATAGGAGGTGCTCAGAGTGGTTGCCATCAGCATCCAAACACTTCTGATTACAGAGAACCAAAAGTAATAGATAGATAACATCTCTTAAAATGTGTATACATTTTTTTGGCACTCCCGGTTTGTATGTATGTATGATACCCAACAGGTACCAAACACTGTTCTCTGTACTTGGTATGCAGCAGTGGACCAGACACAAAAGATCCCTGCCTTCATACAGTTTATAAATAAACAGGAACACAAATGGTAGCATAATTGCTCTGCTGAAAATAAAACCAAATGAGGTGACTAAGAGTGAGTGGAAAGACAGTTTGGCTCAGAATGGTGGCTGTGGAGATGGAAATGACAACAGGCTCAGAGTATGTATCGAAGACATCTGTCATTCCAGTAATCAGACAAATAATAAAAGTAACCTTTCTTTGAAAAAAATCTCCTACTTCAAAGAAGGGGCATGAATAAGTAAGGAGCACTTTGATGAACTATTGAAAAATAGTGGAGACTTTCTAAACCTACTGGAAATGTTGCTGGAAACATAAAAAGGAAGTGTTTTGTTTTTTTTTAGAAATGTCATGTTTGTTAATTTACATATCATATTATCATAGTGTATTTTTATTTATTATATTCCACTATGTTCTGAACATCAGCTTATCATATTTTCCAGACTGCCAATGTGTGTGACTGAAATGATTCACTCTCAACCCTCCAGCTCATTCTGGGATCCTCCTTTTTGTGCTCCTCTCTTGGTCTCTGCTCACTTTATTCTCTGAATGGCTAGGCTGGCAAAGGTGAAGCAGTCTTTCTGGGAAGCCTCTCAGATTTCTCTGACCAGTTAGCAGTTAATTTCACATTTGTTTGTGTAATATGATTGATTCCCACCTTCCCCTTGGTCTATAAACCCCACAAGGACAGGACATATGTTTATACCCACCTTTACACTCCAGTCATGGAGCCTACCTGACAACAGGGACTCCACAGAGATTTCTTGATTGAATAGCAATTGTAGAAATACTGGGGCCATATTCATAATTTCCTGCCAAGCAGCCTCTTAAATACAATAAGGAATGGCCGTTTTAAAGGTGTCATTAACTTATTGATGAAACAGCTATTTACTGAGCATCTGCTGTGTGCCTGGGTCAATGCTAGGTGTGAGGCATACTACTGTGACCACCATGGGCATTATTCCCTCTCATGGAACAAACGATTGTTTTCCCATTGTATAAAGTGTTCTTTTCAGCAATATCCCGTGTCAGTTAGTAACCTGACCATGCATTCATAATTACAGCATATTAAAGAGTTGGTTAGAATTCCTTCCTGATTATGAATTTTCTATATGTAACAGTAGATCTGTTTTCACCCCTTCATGAGAAAGGCAAGGTACTTCATGATGTAACCTTCACAATTGAAATAAAGTAGAAAACTTTGCTTCATTAACATAATCTTTAATTTGATCAGCCTTTTATTCATAACTCTTTCTCCTCACATGAGCATCAGGAGGTTCCTATGTTATTTGCTTTGCTATATTGGAAAAATCATATATAAACCTAGATGGAATCCTATTGTGTTTATAGCTCAGGGAAAATCGATTGAGAAAGATCTATATACCTTTGTAAAAAGTATATGCCTGAAATTTATATCCTGCTATTGTAAACTCCTTTGGTAGGCTGACAAACTTCCTATTAACTTAAAACTAAAATATTCCATTTATCAAAAACTTTGAAGAATGACTTTCCCTACAACTAGCTAAAAGAAAAATCGTGCACGTGTTTCTTTATATTGTTGCTCTGGATACAATTAGGTTTACATGAGAAAAGGATGCCTACATTTATATTCTAAATAATGGGACAAAGGTTTCCAAAGCTGTTGCACAGATTGGAACAGTATCCACTACCATTTTTATTATCAATACATGAATTTCTACATCTAAAATGTGTTTCTATTTCTTTTTTCTCTCTTTCTCAATATAACTCCTCTCCCTTTCTTCCACTGCCAACCTTTCCCTTTCTCACATACACAGACACATGCACAGAAACACATCATGACTTCAAGTGGGAAGGAACCCGTCCCGTGAGCATTTCAGTAAACATTTTCCATTCCCATTTTCTTTTCATTTAAGGCAGTTTTCTGGCACAAAAGGTTAACAGAAATAGGGGACAAAAGGTTCCAAATCTGCTTTCAACTCTACAGTTCCCTATTCTAAAAAAATGATCACCCAAATATGCAAATAGGACAAATCTGCATCCTCACTGGAAGTCAAGAATAAGTGCCTTTGTATGCTGGGAAACCAGAGGGATCTGTGCAAGAGAAGGTCTTCAGATTGTAGCTTGTGTCAGTTTCCGAGGGCTGCCATAAAAAAGTGCCACGAACTGAATGGTTTAAGATATCAAAAATGCCTGAAGGCTATGAGGAAGAATTTTTTTCTGTGCTTCTCTCCTCACTTCTGTTGGTTACCAGCAATCCTTGGTATTCCTGGCTTGTAGAAGCATCAGTCACATCTCTGTGTCCATAGTCACACAGTGTTTCTCTGTGTGTTGGTCTTCAAATGTCCTTCTTTTTACAAGGATCCCAGCCATTGTGTTGAAGGCCTACCCTAATCCATTACAGCCTCATCTTGACTTGATTATATCTACAATGACTCTGTTTCCAAATAAGGTCATATTCACAGACATATTCTAGATGTGAACTTTGAGAGACAGTATACAATCCAGTACATAGCACATTGAAGGAGGACTTGAGAGTTGATGGTCGTGGTTGCCTCCCAAACAACTATCCCACCACTGGGGAGGAGTCATCTGGTTTGGTAGGTACCATTCTTATACCCATCTGGTTGTTTGTATTAAGACAATTGATACAGTCTCATCTTTGCCATAGTGACTGGTTTAGGAATCAGCATGCCATTAATTAACTAACTAGTGATTAGTAACACCGATTAGTTGAAAGGTCGATGAATGACCCATGTTGGCTCCTTGGAAGGGAAGCCAGAACTTATATTTTATGGTCAAGGAAAGAAAAGCCTTTTCCTGCCCTGGTAGTTAAGGTATAATGATGCAAAGCATAGTACTGCTGAAACTATTTGGCCAACATTAGGGACATCAGCCTGTTAATGAACCAGATGCAAAGAGAAAAACGCCAAGAGAATCAGAGTAATGCAGCTGCAGCTCTGATCAAACCAGGCTAAATTTCCTCTGTGCTGCTGGGCTTTGTGGTTATTAGAGGCAAAACATTTGCCTTTGATTGTATAAGTCAGTTTGAGTGGGTTTTCTTTTATTTGCAAATGAAAACATCTTCTCTGACAAATCCCTTTAAAGAAAGATTGAAATATTCCGGCAAAAGGAGGAGGGGCCTCCAACAGACTTCCACCAACACTCTCCAATTTGGAGAAGTTAAGGGGTGGAGAGAGGCTAGGATGAGGTCATCAGGAGTCTGCCCTAAACCTCATTTTGCTTCTGCAAACAGACAAATAAGAGGCCATGACAGTAGAGGCAAAGTCTGAATTCTTGTTCATATTCTAAGTGGCCACAACAACCAGAAAACTGGTCGAGAAATGAGAACACAGCTTCCTTCAGTAGGAAATTCTCCCAGGCAGAGACCTGCACATGACCTTCGGGAGATCCCCAAGATTTGATTCCTCTTGTCAAAGAACAATGGGCAAAACCCAGACACACCTGGAGGAAGGTTTTAAGCTTACTCATTGCCATAGTAAGCACTCAATAAATGCTAGCTGTTGTTTACTACTGCATGAAAAAAATCTCTTTAAGACAAATTGTTAAATAAAAACTGCAAGTTGTTGAACAACAAATGCACCATATTTGTTTTATAGGAAAAAAAAAAGAAATCCACAATACATCTTATATCTACAGGCTGAAATATATAGATATATATCTATATCTATCGCTGGCCGCTTGTAAATGCCCTAGATCAAGGGCAAGAAGAATATACACCAAAGTGATAATAATTGTTATCCCTGGGAGGTAAAGATAAGATGGGTGCTGGGAAGATGGAGAACTCCCACATTTTACTACTATGCTTTTTTAACATTTACAGTTACCATATTTTATCATAAAACACTCATATACTTCCTTAGGTAATTAAAACTATTTAAAAATGTTTAATCTCACTAAGAATCCAAAAATACTAATTAAAAGGATAGCAGGATGTTATTTTTGCCCATCAGAGTGGCTAAAGTTGTGCAGATTTGTAATCTCTAGGGCTGGTGAGCATTTGAAAAATGGGCATTCTGATATTCTCTGAGTGGTGTAACCACTACAAGGTTATAGGAGGAAAGTTGGCATTATCTTTCCAAATTTAGGTATGCTTCACTGCGACCCTAAGCTCTCTATTCTAGAAATCTATTCTACAGAAACCCTGTGTATACGAAAGATGAGTGTTCAAGGATGTTCATTGCAACATCTTTATAATAGTGAAATGTAGGAAAGAGCCTGAATGTTCTTCAACAGAGGAGAGCTAAGTAAATGTTGGCTCATGCAGAGCTTCTGGCAGTGAAAGAAATGTTCTGTGTCTGGTCTGTCTGTCTCACACAGTAGACACTAGCCACAGGTGGTTATTGAGTCCTTGGAATGTGGTAATTGCAACTGAGGAACTGAAATTTTAAATTTTCTTTCATTTTAATTACCTTTAATTTAAATAGATCCATGTGACTAGTGGATACTATCTCAGGAGCATGGGTCTAGAGACTATATTTCAGCCAACAAAAGGGAGATAGATATATAAAAACTGACTTGAAAGGAGATTAAAAATTGTTATTTTTTTTAAAAAGTGAAATGATGAACCATTTTATACATAGCCTAGCCTATGCCATTTTTGTTTTCAAGTATTTGTCTAACTACAAATAAATATAAGTAAATTCATAAAGAATGTTCTGAAACCAATACAGAGCTGCTAATCTCTGGGGGAAAGTGTTGACATGGGAAGTATAGGAAACAGAAGTTCCATATTTGTGTCTATTTTGACATTTTATGACAATGTAATAATGTGCTATGTGGTTCATTTTTAGAGTAGTCTTAGAAAAGCAGGAAAGATATAAGCAAAATCGAATACATAACTGTTGTGCATATGTAGTATTTCTAGTGCATTCATGCAGTCATACCTCAAGGTCCATTTCAAACGCCCCAACTCCTTGACATCTTTCTTGACCCATTCAACCAAATTTACTTCTCCCTTCTTCAAATCCCCAAGTCTAAGTATTTCCCCAGACCCTTGGCATATCTTGCCTTAGTTGTTTTCAAGTCTGTTTCTCCTCCATGAGGCTGTCAGTTCCTTGAGGGAAAGATGGTTTATTGTACAATATCCCTCACAGTCCAAGCACATTGCCTTGGATATAATGGATACTATGTACTTATGGTGGAATTGGATTTTGAAACCGTCCTTTACGAAATCCAGTAATCGTTATTCATTCTCTCCTTTTCAATAAACATCCTTTTCTTTCCATGACTATAATCAATACCACTTTCCAGAGCAAATGTGTGTGTCTTTGGCTGATGAGGTCAGCTAGATAGAACTCTGTGATCGCAAGTCCATGATCCTGGTTAATATTTGTTCTCTGTTCCATGGTCACAAATGGTGCTTCTAATTCCAGCCAACTGCTATAAAAACACCAGTTGTATACAAGAATTAGGTGGTGGTAAAACTGTCATCATGATTCTGGGTAAAGAGATATATTTACATATAGACTCTATTAGGTTTACTTTTGCTCTCGTCTGCCCTTCTGATTTGACTACTGTGAACCTTATAGGAAAGTAATGTAGCTCATTCATCTTTGTATCTGCTTCAGTGTCTTGCATTACTTAGTGTATGTGTTCAATAAGTGCCTTTTGAATTAAATTTTACGAGTGAATTTTTTAGTAGTGTATAATTGTAAAACATGATAGTCAGGAAAGGGATGCTTTTATGCACTATAGTAGGCTATGGATCCATATTAACCTTAATCTGACAACAGCTTGGTAAATTATACCATCACTGTGTTATAAATACAACAAATGAGGCAAATGTAAGTTCAAGGACACCTAGATAATAAAAGGCTGAAGTGATATTTAAATGAATTTAGAGTCTAAGCCCATGAACATTATTGTTATGGTATAAAAACACTCAGTTTTCCAAATCCAGCTAATCCTAGTTTATGCAATTTCTACTGTCAATGACCCAATATGCCTTACAGAATCATGTGCAAGTGTGAGAGACAAATCAGTTGCATATAAGATAATTGGATTTGAATTGTGGTATAATTCATTTGGGCTTGTTTAATCATTGCCTGGAATTATAAGACTATGACATTGAGAGGGTCTATATCTGTATGGTAGAAACAGTAAGTTTAAAGAGAACAGGACTATCTTTTGAAAGACCTTTTAGTTTTGTTTAAAACAGAGTCTCGCTCTGTTGCCCAAGCTGGAGTGCAGTGGTCTGGTCATAGCTCACTACAACCTGAACTCCTGGACTCAACCTATCCTCCAGCCTCAGTCTCCTGAGTAGCTGGGACTATGGGAACATCCCACCACGACACCTGACTATTTTTTTTTCCTTTTTTTTTTAGAGATAGGGGTCTTGCTATGTTGCCCAGGTTGATCTTAAACTCCTGGGCTTAAGTAATCCTCTTGCTTCAGCCTCCCAAGTATCTCACAAGACCATTTTAATGAAATAGTATTAGAATATAGATGACTTCCTTTATAAGACTTAGAAAAGCCAAATATGGAAAGAAGAATTATGTTTTTATTTTCCACTCATTCCAACATGATAATGTTACATGATGCATATACAGCGAAGATACCAACAGCCCTCTCCATATTTCCTCCAATTCCTACAGATCTATCAATGCTAAAATCAAACTTAGTATCTTTCCTGAAAAATCTGTTTTGGAAGGCAGAATAATAGTCTCCCAAAATATGTCCACATTCTGATTGCCAGAACTGGGAACCTGAGAATATGTTACCTTACAGATACTTTGCACAAGACAGAAAGATTCTGGATTGTTGGTGGGTGGAGGTAGTGCAATATAACCACAAGCATACTTATAAAAGGAAAGCAGGGAAGTCAGGGTCAGATAAAGAGATGCGACTTTAGAAGCAGAGAGCAGAATTTTGCAGGACCACAGGCCAAGGAATATGGGCAGCCTGGAGAAGCGAGAAACAGCAAGGATAATGGGTTCTCCCTTAGAGGCTCCAGAAAGAACAGTTTCGCCAACCCGTTGTAGGCTTCTGACCCCCGGAACTGTAAGACAATAAATTTCTGTTGCTTTAAACCAACGTTTGTGGTTGTTTGTTATAGCAGCAGTAGAAAACTAGTACATCTGTCATCTCTCTTACATTAGTCAGAAAACCTGTAAGAAATAAGTGGCTCATTGAAAAAGGAGAATTGAGGACAATTTGGCAAAAGAGTCATTTTCAAGGTGTGGCCACAACTGAAAACAATCAAGAATGAAAAATGATGCACCCCTGCATCAGCAACACCAGGGAGCCATTACTGCTGGACAATTTCTGGCACCCACAGAGCAATAGGAGAGAGGGGAGGCCACTGTCAGCCTATAGCCTGATGAGGAGGGAGCCAGGGGATAAACACCCTCACCTCTCCCTCTACTCACCCTTTGATCTCTCTGCTGGTGCTACCCACCTGCCAAACCCAACCAGAAGCCACAGCATTAGGGAGTCCAGTTGAAACAGCCTGTAAAGATTAGCTCCCATGGGGCAGAGAATGGAGGAAGTGAATGGGGGAAATGTCCAGTCTTTTCCAACATCCTGGATCTTGGTGAATGGCTCTACTATCACCTAGTCATTAATCTGGCAGCCTTGTGTTACCTTTGTCTCCTCCTTTTCCTCACCCCCTTGGACAGGCAGATTCAGCTCACATAGCCATGTAGGGTCTCACTATTTCTTCTCTTTTCTTCTCCTTCTTCTTTTTCAACTTTATTTTATTTTAAAGATGTGAGGCACAAGTCAGGATTAGGCATAAGTAATGTATGTGCAAGTGAAGTTTGGGCCTCCAACTGGTCCTCACTTGGCCCGATTTAGGATCTGGTGCCCGTTATGTTATGTGTCCCCCACTTCCTCCCTCCCCTGGCAGTGTCCCATGACTGCCAATCCCTCCCTTGTGCTTTTGTGATTAATGCTCAGGTCCCTTCCTGTGCTCCTCCCCAATCACAATTCTGGCACTCGCCCTCACCATCTCTGACCCAGAGCTAACCACTGGCATGAATGGACAGTTATCATTTGATTTCTTTATATCATTACTAGATTATCCCTAAACAATACAGAGCACTATTTCATATGTTTCAAATTTAATAAAAAGTCATAAAATAATAAAAGTATATATTACTGGATAGAATATTCAGGAGCTTGTGGAATTTTTGCATGAACTCTAATTTTGTCTAATTGTATAAATTACATTTATGAACTCCATCATAAATATATGGACATATATGAACATACCCCTAGATATGATCTAATCAGTTCATTGTCACTACCATACAAAATCCTATTGTGAATTGTAATGAGTGATATTAATCATGATACCCTGAGAGGAAAGTGGCTTGACTTTTCAAAGCATTGAAAAAAAAAAAGCCAAGGTATTTCCAAATTCTATTGTAATCAGAAGCAAAAGAAGAAAGCCATCAAGCAGCACAAATCTCCACTTATCTCACTTTGCACAACTCAGTCGCATTCCTAGGATTTTACTTTTTTCCTCAAAGATGTGCTGCAATTCTTCACTTGAGAAAACTTGCACTTATCTCCACTGCTTGGGAAGTTTATGGGGTGATGAATTTGAGATATGGAAGCATTATAAAGCAGAAAATTAGCTAGTACTGTTGTCTTAGAGAACTTTCAACAATATCTCTAAGGCAAGAAAAACAATTCTATGAGAAAAATAAACTGAATTTATACTATAGTCTCCTTTCCCTACTTCACCCCAAAACACGATAGTTTAAAATGACATACGTGAGGTGGTTTTGACTATAAAGTAGTCATAGGAATTTTAGAAAATACATAAATATTTTCTAAAAATATATAAATATATAAGACTTTTAGAAAATATATAAAAGTACTAAAGGAAAAATATTCTTTAAAAAACATTATAGCCGGGCTCGGTGGCTCAGCCTGTAATCCCGTGCCTTTGGGAGGCTGAGGTGAGTGGATTGCCTGAGCCCGCGGGTTCGAGACCTGCCTGGGCAAGCGAGACCTCATCTCTACAATAAATCAAAAAAATTAGCCGGGTGTG
>CAUYQG010234951.1:0-17622 GCA_963574415.1 Tarsius wallacei | reverse complement strand
TTCTCCTCCTTCTCCTCTTCTTCTTCTTCCTTTTCCTTTTTTTTTTTTGAGTTGGGAGTCTCACTCTGTCGCCCAGACTGGAGTGCAGTGGCACGCTCCCGGTCCCCACAGCCTCGGCCTGCTGGGCGATCCTTCCGCCTCGGCCTTCCAAGTAGCCGGAACTATAGGCGGGCGCTACCACACCCAGCTAATTTTTGATTTATTGTAGAGACGAGGTCTTGCCAGTTTTCCCGGGTGTGTCTTGAAGCCAGGAGCTCAGGCAATTCACTCACCTTGGCCTCCCAAAGTGCTGGGATTACAGGCTGAGCCACCAAGCCCGGCCTGGTTTCTTTATTTTAAATGGCCATATGATCTATTATCTCATAAGACTAGGAATCTCTTTTATCTCAGTTTTTTTCTTTGAGAAAATTTATTCATTTATGTTGTGAAAAAGGCTTTTGTATAGCTTTACACCAAAATCTGCTGAAAGGAGATTGAATATGTTCTCTCTTTCTCTCTATTTTTTTTTTTTTTTTTTTTTGAGTAGGAGTCTTACTCGGTCGCCCCGGCTGCAGTGCAGTGGCACCCTCACACCCTCCACAGCTTTGACCTGCTGGGCTCAAGTGATCCTTCTGTCTCAGCTTTCCAAGGAGCTGGAACCACAGGAGCGAGCTACTATGCCCGACTAATTTTTATATTTATTGTAGAGACAAGGTCTCGTCAAGTTGCCTAGGCTGGTCTCAATCCCCTGGACTCAGGCAATCCTCTTGCCTCAGCCTCCCAAAGTGCTTGAATTACCATCGTGATCTACCGTGCCTGGCTTTGTTCTCCTGTTTAGAGTCAATTTCCTGAGAGTCAGTAGAGTAGGGATTAACGTTGGTTTGAGATTCATGAGCCGTTATCTTCCCTTTCTGCTTATCCTGTCCTGCACCTCTTCTTTTTCCAAAAAGATTAGTAATACCTTTTGACATCTGAATCTAGAAGATGGAGAGTAACAGCGACACCTAGAGGTCACACAGATGGTGTTAGTTCATGAACTGCTGCTTGGTTCTGTCATTGTTTAGACCTTGAACCTAGTGGAGCACTCAGACAAGTACAAGATAGTTTTTCTTTAGATTTTATAATCTTAGGATATAAAGTCTTTTTATATCATTGAAATAATAAGTAAAAATAAGAGATTTTTCAAAGACTCTAATAAGATGATGCAGGAGAGAAAATATACTGTAGCAATAAGGTAACATTATTCAAGTGTAGATGATGTACTAGGTGCATAGTTTTAAGGTTTTTCTAAATGCCTTCCTTGTATTGTTGAACATAATCTTTTCAGTAACACTGAGTTATATTCTATGATTGTCCCCATTTCACAGATGATGAAACTGAGAGCAAAGCAGAGGTTATGTCACTGGCATCAGTTGAGGTGATAATGTGCACAAAGGTAGCATAGGTCCTAAGTAAGACCCTTGCTATCTCTAAAGACTCTTTTTTATATCCTCTGGAACTCTTGGTTAGTCTTCAGCTAAATCCCCTAAATTCTTAGCCTATTCTCAGCGTAGCCTTAATTTTCCTGCTGTACCTGAAGTTTGGCTTGCCCTCTAGTCTTCTCAAGCAACAACTCTTTTCTGTTCCACCTTCTCATGACTGCTTCCAGACCATTTTCTCTCCCTTTTCTCTAAAACCTTCAGTTTAAAACTACACATTGGCTGGACACAGTGGCTCATGCCTATAATCCCAGCACTTTGGGAAACTGAGGTGAGAGGATTGCCTGAGCTCATGGGTTCAAGACCAGCCTGGGCAACTTGGCGAGACCTCATCTCTACAATAAATCAAAAAATTAGCTGAGCATGGTGGTGCATGCCTGTAGTTCCAGCTACTTCAAAGGCTGAAGTGGAAGGATCACCTGAGCCCAGCAGGTTGAGGCTGTGGTGGTCATGAGTGTGCCACTGCACTCCAGCTTGGGCAACAGAGTGATACTCCAACTCAAAAAGAAAAAAACTTCACATTATTATATTTTACCAGCCACTTCCCCTTCTTGTGTAAGTCATCTGACAGTCCCCAGGTTGTTGTTCTTATTTCCACATAGATGATTCTTCCAATGTCTGTTCCTTCCCTTCCGTGACCCCTCTCCTCCAAGGATGTTGTCCTCTACTCCCCAGCCCTACTTCAGCTGCTCACTCCCATGGTCATACTCTGGTATAACAAGCATTGCAACTCTTCATACTTTGTCAGTGATCCCATTCTGCAGCCACAACCGGCTGTCTTCTCAGCTCCTTTGCTCTCCTACTCTAACCCTGATAACCTATTGATCCTAACTTATTTTCACTATTTCTCATTTCCTCCTTACTAACCTTAGATTCCTTGGTCAGTGATTATAATCACCTCCTGACACATATCCTCAATTTGCTTTTCCGTTTTTACTTGCTTTGCTAAACCACACTTGGTTAAGCCCAATTTTTCACTTAACTCTGTGCTTGAACCAATACAGTTGAACTTGACTGGGGGAAAACAGATAGTCCTGTTGACTGATCTTACTTTCAGTTCATGATCATTAACTTCTAGTAGGCTCTTAATACCAGCAATCATACTGGTTCCCATTGCTTTTTTCACTTTTCTCCTAGATAAGTCTTTCATACCTTCTCTCTCTCAAAACCTCCAATACCTCTGAGCCCTCATCTTAGTCGATGATCTTGTTCTCTATCTACTTGATTCAGAAAATAGAAGCAACAGAAGATAATATCCTTAGAGTCCCACCACTGCATCTATCCTTTTTTACCTGCCTATGAGTCCACAGTAGCTACCTGTGCTAGATCCTATCTTTTCAGCCTTCTAGCCATTTACTCTTTTCTGTCTGGCATAATCTTTGCCCTTCAACTAGATTATTCTTTCAGCAAAGGAGCATATTGTTGGCCCTGTCATTTTTTTTGAGTTGGAGTCTTACTCTGTTGCTTAGGCTGGAGTGCAGTGGCATGCTCACAGCCACCGCAGCCTCGACCCGCTGATCTCTGGCGATCCTTGCACCTCAGCCTTCTAAGCAGCTGGAACTACAGGCATGTGCCACCATGCCCAGTTATTTATTTATTTATTTATTTATTTATTGTAGAAACGAGGTCTCACCAAGTTGCCCGGGCTGGTCAGGCAATCCTCTCGCCTCAGCCTTCCAAAGTGCTGGGATTACATGCTTGAGCTACTGTGCCCAGCTGAGCTATGGCTTTAAAAACACAGCTTTTTTTTGACCACTCTTTTTTCTCCAGTCATCGTCCTTTTTCTTTTCATACCTTTATAGCAAAACCCCTTAAAGGAGTCATTAATATTTGCTGTTTCTAGTTTCTTTCTTTCTTTCTTTTTTTTCTTTTGAGTTGAGGAGTCTCACTCTGTTGCCCAGGCTGGAGTGTAGTTGCATGCTCATGGCCACCACCGCCTCAACCTGCTGGGCTCAGATGATCCTTCCACCTCAATCTTCCAAGTAGCTGGAACTATAGGCACGCATCACCATGCTCCGCTAATTTTTTGATATATTACAGAGACAAGATCTTGCCATGTTGCCCAGGCTGGTCTTGATCCCCTGGGCTTAGGCAGTCTTCTTGCCTCTGCCTTCCAAAGTGCTGGGATTACAGGTGTGAGCCACTGCGGCTGGCTTCAGCTCATTCTAATCAGAATTTTTTCCTTTTAAACTCAGAGGTAAGAACCTAATCAAACTTTTGCTTCCATATCTCACCAAAACTATCTTTGTTGTTTTTTGTTATTTGCTAAATCATATTCTTCAGACCATCATTGTCAATTTTGTTATTAGTGTTGTATAGTTAGAACAATGTGAGTAAATATAAATATGTAAATGATGGAAGGAAGGAATAGGGAATTAGGAAGAGGGATTACTATAGACACAAGAAATACTTCTTGAGAGAAGGCAAAAATTGCTGTGGTGGTTGAAAAACATGGTTACTATTTGGCTAGCACCAGGAAGAATACATTCTGGGTGGAAGAATGTTGTAAAGACTTGAAGGGGAATGTGCTGGACCTGGCTGCTCTGACTGTGGGGAAGGAGGTAAAGTAAGGTTGGAAAGAGAAGTAGAGAAGGAGGCTCCTGTGACCCAAGGATTTGAGCAAAAGCTAATTATGTGAGGACATTGTACTGTGTCAAAGACTTCAGAAGAGACTTATCCAATAACTCAGGATGGCTGAATGAATAATAATCTGGAACATAAAGCAGTATAGGAGAGGTAGCAGTTATTGAGTGCTTCCTGTAATCCTGGCCCTGTGTTTTAAATGTTGTTTTCTATTGTTTACCCTTAATGTGGTTCTAATATTGTTATCCCCTCTTACTAATGAAGAGACCAAGGATCAAGAAACAGCACATGAGGGGTAGATGGATCCAAGCTCAGACCCCAGTGGGTGTATGTTCAAAAGCATGCTTTTCTCCTCTTTGATGCTACTCTTTCTTGAAAACGCTGAAATGGAAAAGCTGTGCCTTCCAAGTTCTACATTCTAGTAGAACAGTCTCCCTATGTCAAGTGATAAATAGATTGAATGAAGAGAGTTCATGAATTCTTTAAATATGGTTTTCTTGATATAGCTCCAAACAGATTTTAACTGTCTTTGAGTCTGAAAGGTTAGTATGATTCTATTAATTAAAAAACCCCAGCGGAGTGACTCATACCTGTAATCCCAACACTTTGGGAGACCAAGGTAGGAGGATGACTTGAGGCCAGGAGTTTGAGACCAGCCTAGTCAACATAATAAGACCCCATCTCTACAAAAACAAAAAGCACACCATTAAAGCAACAACAGCTTTCATTTATTAAATACGTGTTGAAACCTCAAAGCATGTTAATCAGTAATTTCTGTATTGCCATAGTTCCTCATTTAGGCAGGGAATATTCTGACTCTAGTGATGACTGTGACAGTCAACAAAACAGTCCTCTGAAAATCTGGTGCCATATCAGTCACTCATTTCTGTATGGCAGGTGCTCTTCACTAGTCATCCCTGCCCCTTTAAGGCTTATGCATTTATAAAATATACTAAAATACTGATTTTTTTCTTTATATTCTTTCACTGTATGCAGTATTTTTTCATTCATAGCTATCTTCAGCTGAAATATTACTTAGTATTGCTTAAAATAATTTAGCAACCCAGTGTTATGGATTAATTGGGTTGCCCCAAATTCGTAGATTGAAATCCTATCCCCAATGTGATTTATTTTGAGCTAGAGTCTTTAAAGGGGCAGTTAAGGTTAAATGAGGTCATAAAAGTAAAGCCCTAATCCAATAGGATGTTCTTATAAGAAGAAGAAGAGACATCAGGAATGCACACACACAGAGAAAAGGGTACTATGTTAAGATGCTATGTTAGGACACAGCAAGAAGGCAGCCATCTGCAAGCCAAGTAGAGGCCTAAGGAGAAACCAAATGTGCCAGTACCTTGATCTTTGACCTCTAGCCACCAGAACTGTAAAGAAACAAACTTCTGGCCAGGCTCGGTGGCTCAGCCTGTAATCCTGCGCTTTGGGAGGCCGAGGTGAGTGGATGCCTGAGCCCGCGGGTTTGAGACCTGCCTGGGCAACTTGGCCAGACCTCATTTCTACAATAAATCAAAAATTAGCTGGGCATGGTAGCGCGCACCTGTAGTTCCAGCTACTTGGAAGGCTGAGCGGAAGGATCGCCGGAGCCCAGCGGGTCGAGGCTGTGGTGGCCGGGAGCGTGCCACTGGACTCCAGTCTGGGCGACAGATTGAGACTTCAACTCCAAAAAAAAAAAAAAAAAAAGAAAGAAAGAAATTTCTGCTGTTTAAACCACCCAGTTTTTGTTACGGTATTTTGTTGTGGCAACCCTAGCTGACTAATACACCTAGGCTGTGTCAGCTCTTCATGGAGAGCCAGGCATGGTGCCTCACGCCTATAATCCTAGCACTTTGGGAGGTGGAGGGGTGAGGATTTTCTGAGCCCAAGGGTTCAAGACCAGCCTGGGCAACTTAGCAAGAGACCTCATCTCTACAGTAAGTCAAAAAATTAGCCAGGTGTGGTGGTACATGCCTGTAGTTCCAGCTACTTGGAAGGCTGAGGCTGAAGGATTGCAGGAGGTTGAGGCTGCAGTGGCCATGATAATGCCACTGTACTCCAGCTTGGGTGATAGAGTGAGACTCCCAATTAAAAACAAAACGCAGACTGGGCTTGGTGGCTCAGCCTGTAATCCCAGCATTTTGGGAGGCCGAAGTGAGTGGATTGCTTGAGCCCGCAGGTTCGAGACCAGCCCAGGCAACTTGGAGAGCCCTCATCTCTACAATAAATAAAAAATTAGCCAGGCATGGTAGTACGTGCCTTGTCGTTCCGGCTACTTGGAAAGCTGAGACGGAAGGATTGCTGGAGCCCAGCAAGTTGACACTGGGGTGACTGTGAGTGTGCCACTGCACTCCAGCCTGGGTGACAGTGAAACTCCAACTCAGAAAACAAAAAAACAAACAAAAACCCCTCACAAAAACCTCCTCATGGAGGTTGGCAGGCCTCCTCAGACCTGTGACCAGAGGCTGTGCTCATTTCTTTGTAGAAATGAAAGGATTTTTCTCTCACAAGTATACTTTTTTTTTTTTGAATCAGAGTCTCACTCTGTCACCTTAGCTGGAGTGCAGAGGTACACTCACAGCCACTGCAGCCTCAACCTGCTGGGCTCAGGCAGTCCATCTGCCTCAACCTTCCAAATACCTGGAACTTCAAGCATATATCACCACACCTGGCTAATTTTTTTGATGTATTGTAAAGTCTTACCATATTACCCAGGCTGGTCTTGAACCCCTGGGCTCAGGCAATCCTCTTGCCTCCACCTCACAAAGTGCTGGGATTACAGGTGTGAGCCACCACGCCCAGCCTTCACAAGTACATTTTAGTGATTCACATTTCTGGATGAAGGAATCATCAGTTAAAATTTGAAAGAAGAAACTGCTGATAATCTGTGTTCATTTTGTACAATATCATATTACTGACTAGTAACATATAGTGGAGAACTGTAGCAAAATAAATTCCCTTAAACAAGAGATTGTGCTGCTGTTTTAATCTTCCTTTTCAACAGGTCTTGAGCATCTCATGACACACAGTGTGGTTCTTGGGGTTGTGTAGGGGATCACGCAGACCCCGAACCTTCTCCAGATAACTTGTGCATTGAGACAAGCACTAGGGCAGCAAAAATCAAATAGGCACTTAAAAATGAATTTTTACATAGTAAATGAGAGAAGTAACTTGGACCCAGAACCAGGAAGAAGTAGAGAGGTTAGATGGGAACAGAGGAAGAGAGCAAAGGGAGGTGAGTCCAGAATTCAAAAGACAAGGGGTAAAAAAGGACATTATGCTAAGTGAAATAAGCCAGTGATAGAAGAACAAATACTGCGTGATTCTACTAATATGAGGGAGGCATCTAAGCTAGTCTAACTCATAAAAACTAAAAAAAAAAAAAAAAAATTTATTATAGAGACGAGATTTCATTAAATTGCCCAGGCTGGTCTCGAACCCCTGGGCTCAGGCAATCCTCTCCCCTCTGCCTCCCAAACTCCTGGGATTACCGGCATAAGCCACCATGCCTGTCCTCCCCAGAATTTATTATTCTAAGTAGTTGTTTTAAAGTCTTAGACCAAAGGAGTATCGATTGAAATAGACCAAATAAAGGTTAAATTGAGAATTTTTTTTTTTTTTTGGAGTTGGAGTCTCCCTCTGTCACCTAGGCTGAAGTGCAGTGGCACGCTCAGGTGATCCCTCTGCCTCCAAGTAGCTGAAACCACAGGCATGTGCCACCACGCCTGGCTAATTTTTTTATTTATTGTAGAGATGAGGTCTCACCAAGTTGCCCAGGCTGGTCTTGAATTCCTGGACTCAGACAATCATTTTACCTCTGCCTTCCAAAGTGCTGGGATTACAAGTGTGAGCCACCGCACCTGACTGAGAATATTTCTGCAGCAGAATTTTATGTATTGGTTAAGAGGTAAAAGAAGGAAGTCATGATAGAATCCAAATTTCTAGTTTAAAAAACTGGTCTGATGATGACATTAATCAAAAGCACAGAGAACAAAGAAACTTGCAGTTTGTTTTTTGTTTTTTTAAGTTGGAGTCTCACTCCATCGCCCAGGCTGGAGTGCAGTGGCATGCTCATGGCCACCCCAGTGTCAACCTGCTGGGCTCCAGTGATCCTACCGCCTCAGCCTTCCAAGTAGCTGAAACTACAGGTGCACTACCACCCCCGGCTAATTTTTGATTTATTGTAGAAACAAGGTCTTACCAAGTTGCCTGGGCTGGTCTTGAACCCATGAACCAGCAGGCTCAGGTAATCCACTCGCCTCAGCCTCCTAAAGTGCTGGAATTACGCGCTGAGCCACTGAGCCCGGCTGACGCTTACAGTTTAATATAGTGTCTGGTTAGATGCCCTTGATGCAGCTTCCCTGATCTCCTACCAGAATAACCATGAAGGTACAAAAAGTGTCAACAAAAATGGCTAGGAACTAGTAAGATAGGTGTCTGCCTTAATGATTAGGGCAGAACTCAGATAAACGCACCCTGGCTTCACCTTCTGGAAACAGGAATGCTTGGAGAAAGGTAATGAGTCATTACCTACATCCCATTGTCACTTCCCTTGCCTTGCCCAGACCAGTTGGGGACTAGGCAGCTCTCTGCAGAGCATTACCTGCAAGTAGAATGGTATCTCTTTTCTTTCTTTATTCAGCCTAATTTTTCTCTATCTGTTTTAGGATACCAGGTTCCCATTGGGTACTTGGTATTGATGGCATTACATTACAGGAGGCATGGTCCACACAAGTAGAGTACTATAGGCTAAAGCATAGAAGGGAGATGGGACATGCCAGGAGCCACCATTTTCTTTGGTATTTATTAGTTCAGAGAATTAGTGAGGAAGGGAGAGCTAAGATGCAGCTAGATCAGGGCTGCAGTGGGTAAATATCTCCAAGAAACTGGGAATTAAATTGGGAGTGTATCAGCCTGTCTCCTTCTTGTAGATATATGGGGCCTTTTATGCATCACAAAAATGAATTGAAAGAACCATATTGTTGCCTGTTAACAAATGAGAAATTAAACTCTAACAAACAATACAGGACCTGTGAGTGAACTCAGCCAATTAAGGATATAAGAGGAGGCCGGGCACAGTGGCTCATACCTATAATCCCAGCACTTTGGGAGGCCAAGGTGAGAGGATTGCCTGAGCTCACAGGTTCAAGACCAGTCTGGGCAACTTGGTGAGCCCTCATTTCTACAATAAATCAAAAAACTAGCCAGGCATGGTGGCGCATGCCTGTAGCTGCGGCAGAAGGATTGCCTGACCCCAGCAAGTGGAGGCTGCAGTGACTGTGAATGTGCCACTGCTCTCCAGCCTAGGCAATAAAGTGAGGAGTGAAGACTAGAAAGATCCAGTAGAAAATGCTTGGTAAGTATAAGATACCATTGCCTTTGTGAATTCTGAGTAAAAGACCAAGGAAAAAAATAGGCTGAATTAAAATAGAAAGTGGATGTGATAAGATATTCAGGAAACTAAAAACAGTAAGTAGGAATTAAATACGTAGAGAAAACAAAAGAAGCAAAGTTGTTAAGGGTAAAAATATGTTATGGAGGTCAGTCTTACAGGAAGGACAGTTGTTGAAAGAACTGAGATAGTGAGCAGAAGCGAGGTAACAATAATTAATATTCCTGGGAACCAGAACAAATGGAACAAAAGTAATCATAATCATAATCACCTCTGATCACACAGCTATTGCAGATCATTGAGGATGTATTAGAAGAAAACTTTCCCCAGCTGTAATGGCCTCCTATATTGTGAAGAGAGAACAGGTTTGTTGCATTCTAAAACCAGCCTGGTGGTTTTAGCACATACACAGCAAGACCTCATCTCTAAAAAAAAAAAATTAGCTGGATGTGGAGGCACACACCTGTAGTCCCAGCTACTCAGGAGGCTGTGCCCAAGGATTGTCTAAGCCTAAATGGTTGAGACTGCAGTGGTTGAGACTGCAGTGAGCCGTCATCTTGCTACTGCTCTCCAGCCTGGGTGACAGAGTGAGACTCCTACTCAAGGAAACAAAAGAGTTTCCTCAGAAAAGTTTCATTCCCTTACCTATCTTTTCTTTCTTGTTTCTACCTACCCAATAGAAAAACAAATTCATTACTCTCTGGTTTATTTTCCCAAATGGTTTCCTTTTGGAATAAATAAGGAAAATATCTATATTTATATTTATATATTTATTTTCCCTGCATTCTTAGCTTTCCTTTCTTCTGGGAGGCCTTTCTTGTGGAAGGGATAGCATATATGGCATATTATATATAATCTTTACCTTGCTTTTTTTCCTCCTAGAACTCACTTTTTATTAGCACATGGAGACCTTCTTCATTCTTTATTATAGTTGCATTATTCAAATATTTATTATATCATTTCTGATATTTTTGCTATTATAAATAATATTGCAGCTGAGTGCGGTAGCTCACACCTGTAATCCTAGCATTTTGGGAGGCAGAGGTGAGAGGATTGCCTGAGCCCAGGAGTTCGACACCAGCCTGGGCAACTTGGCAAGACCTCATCTCTACAATAAATAAAAAAATTAGCCAGGCGTGGTGATGCGGGCCTTTAGTTCTAGCTACTTGGAAGGCTGAGGCAGAAGGATTACCTGAGCCCAGGAAGTTGAGACTGCGGTGGCTGTGAGCATGTCACTACCCTCCAGCCTGGGTGAAGAGTGAGACTCCAACTCAAAAAATAAATAAATAATACTGCAACGAATGTATATATGTATAATTTTTTTTTTTTTTTTTTTTGAGTTGGAGTCTCACTTCGTTGCCCAGATTGGAGGGGCAATGGCCGCTCCCGGCCACCGCAGCCTTGACTTGCTGGGCTCCGGCGATCCTTCTGCCTCAGCCTCCCGAGTAGCTGGAACTACAGGCACACGCTACCATGCCCGGCTAATTTTTGATTTATTGTAGAGAGGAGGACTCACCAAGTTGCTGGGGCTGGTCTCAAACCCACAGGTTCACCAAGTTGCCCAGGCGGGTTTCGAACCCATGGACTCAGGCAATCCACTCACATCAGCCTCCCAAGGCGCGGGATTACAGGCTGAGCCACCGAGCCCGGCAAATTTTTTATTTATTGTAGAGGTGAGGTCTTGCCAAGTTGCCCAGGCTGTTTTCAAACCAATGGGCTCAGGCAATCCCCTCACAGCCTTGCAAAGTGCTGGGATTACAGGCTTGTGCCACTACATCTGGCCACAATGAATGTTTTTTAAATCTTTGAATTACAGTGAAAAAGAGAAGCCTTTAGACAACTGGCACAAACACAGGTTGCCTTCAAAGAAAATCAAGTTGGCTCTAGACTTACAAATATTATACCTAAAACAGAGCCTGACACATAGTATTTGTTTTGTTTTAAAGTCCATTCTCATTAAAAAAATTTTTTTTATTTTTTGAGTCAGAGTTTCACTTTTTCACCCAGGCTAGAGTACTGTGGCATGATCATAGTTACCGCAGCCTTGACCTCCTGGGCTCAGGCAGATTCGCCTCAGCCTTCCACCATACCTGGCTAATTTTTTCAATTTATTGTAGAGATGAGGTCTCACCATGTTGCCCAGGCTGGTCCTGATTTCCTGACTCAGGCTGTCCCCTCACTTCAGCCTCCCAAAGTTCTGGGATTATAGGCATGAGCCACTGTGCCCAACCTTTAATCTTATTTTTAAGTTATACATGCCCATAATGAATCTGAACTATTTTAACTGATTATTTTGGTAATTACCTCCATACCTCTGTATTTATATTGTGTATATTATACGTTGTGGTTTTTTACCCCTGCTTTACAACTAGGCAAAGGGAGCACCTCCTTGTTTTTGCCACTACCATAGGATTTAGTAGGTGATATGTTTTAATTTTTCCTATTTGAGACCAACAACTTCTAAAGAGCTCAATTTTCAGCACCTAAAAGAATGCCTGACACTAGTAGGTACTTAGTATGTCTATTAATTGAAAGAAAGAATTTAAAAAGATTGTTACAATAGAAAACAGTGAGTAAAAGGAAACTGTGTTCACTTCTGCTTTTCCTAAACATATCTGTTCATTTTTCTCTCTATTTTTTTCTCTCCAATTTTAGTCTGTGCTGAATCCTATAACCCTGATGAGGAAGAAGAAGATACCGATCCAAGGGTAAGAACTAAAGCAAAGGTATTAGGTAGAATTGTTTTATTTCCCACTTTCCTCCTCCACACCAAAATCTAATCATGCTGATAATTAAAATAAATGCAAATTAAAATCTCAATGAGAAGCCATTTTTTACTCTAACAGATTGAAAGCAGTATTGGTTGAGGGTATGGTGAGAAAGGGTGTCTAGCTGTAGCCATCAGAAGCCTTAAACTTAGTCACACCAACTGATTTAGTAAGAATTCACCCCTAATGAACAATTGGATTCTTCCCAAGAATGTACAAATGGAGATCATTTTAGTGTTGTGATTGTGAAAAATGGAAACAACCTAAATGACCCAAAAAGAAGATTACCAGGGGTTAAATTATGTACATTCAAGTCAAGAGAATATGTAACCATTAAAGCGATGGTACAGGACTGGGTTTAATGACATTGAGAATATGTTTGTGTGAGGTACATTTTATAGAGCGTTTTGTAAAATAAAAACAGTTTTTTTTTTGAGTTGGAGTCTCACTCTGTCGCCCAGGCTGGAGTGTAGTGGCATGCTCATGGCCACCGCAGCCTTGACCTGCTGGGCTCAGGCGATCCTTCTGCCTCAGCTTTCCAAGTAGCTAGAACTATAGGCATGCACCACCATGCCCACCTAATTTTTTTTTTTTTAGTTTATTGTAGAGATGAGGTCTCACCATGTTGCCTAGGCTAGTCTTGAACCCATGGGCTCAGGCAGTCCTCTTGTCTCCGCCTCCCATGGAAAGTGCTGGGATTATAGATGTGAGCCACTGCGCCCAGCTATTTAAAATGTTTAAATGTATTTATTTATTCATGTACAGATAATTCTGTCTGGAAGGATATACCCCAGATGTGAACAGTGGCTGTGGCAAGACCATGGTTGATTTTCCTCTTCTGGTGCTTTTTTTTTTAACTTAGTTTTTTAAACTTTTGTGCAATTGATATAAATTACTTTATGAGAGTAAATATGAACCATCATTTTAACAAGATTGCTGTTATAAAAGAAATTGTGATGATCTGTCATATGTGTTTTAAAATAAGTAACCTACGAAAGATTTCTGAGATATTCTAATAACAAAATGCTATCATTATTGAATATAATAGACACGTAGATTTAAATTTTTTTCTGAGCCGAGTATAGTGGCTCACGCCTGTAATCCCAGCATTTTGGGAGGCGGAGATGAGAGGATTGCCTAGCCTGGGCAACTTGGCAAGACCTTGTCGCTATGATAAATCAAAAAATTAGATGGGTGTGATTGCATGTGCCTGTGGTTCCAGCTACTTGGAAGGCTGAGGCAGAAGGATCTCCTGAACCCAGCAGGTTGAGGCTGCGGTGGCCGTGAGCATGCCACTGTACTCCAGCCTGGGCGACAGTGAGACTCCAACTCAAATAAATAAATAAATATATATTTTTCTAGATATTGTAAAATTTTTTTAAGACTTTTCCAACTTAAAACATAGTTTTTTCTAATTTAATAGCACAAATTTAAAATACTTAACACTTTAAAAAATTTGCTAAGATCTTTTTTGTTTTAATTATGAAGAGAAGTTGAATTTATAAAAGGGTGAAGTGAGTATTATTTTTAAATGCTAAATCAACATCAAGGTCCTAGAATTATTCCCCCTAAATTATGATGTACTTTAAAATACATATATTTTATGTAAAAATATACATTTTAAAACAGATGTTGCTGGATTTAGTATGCTCATATGTTGTTTATAAGTCTTGACCTTTGAGGGAAAGAAGGATGAGTCAGACATTGATATTGAACTGGTGGACATGTATACAGATTCCACAAGTATAATAAGAGGTGTGTATATTCATGAAGGGGTTGCACATGTGTAGTAAGCAAATAGTCATGTTATATAACTCCCATGTTCACTAATACTTAACACTTTTTTTTTTTTTGAGTCAGAGTCTCACTCTGTCGCCCAGACTGGAGTGCAGTGGCACACTCTCGGCCACCGCAGCCTCGACCTCCTGGGCTCCGGCGATCCTTCCGCCTCAGCCTTCCAAGTAGCTGGAACTATAGGCACGCGCTACCACGCCCGGCTAATTTTTTGATTTATTGTAGAGAGGAGGTCTCGCTAAGTTGCCCAGGCAGGTCTCGAACCCGCAGGCTTAGGCAGTTCACTGACCTCGGCCTCCCAAAGTGCTGGGACTACAGGCTGAGCCACCGAGCCCGGCCAATACTTAACACTTTTAACATTTGTTATTTCTTTTTCAGATTAACTGATGTACTTTCTTTAGGGTGACAACAATATTTAGGAAGGAACTTGATAGGTCTCTTAATTATATTGCCAATTTTAGGCAGTAATTACTTTTTTTAGTTCAAGAAACATTTATTACCTATAGTATAATAGCTTTTGAGCACCTACTAAATGCAAAGTACTGTTTCCCGTCTGCTGCAGGCCACCCTCATCTGTCTTGGCCACTTCTCTACACCTGCACCCCATGCCCCATCCCCACGTGGCTCAGTGGAGTCAGAGTCTCATTCTGTCACCCAGGCTATGGTGCAGTGTCACAGCCACCACAGCCTCAACCTGCTAGGTTCAGGCCATTCTTTCGCTTTAGCCTTCCAAGCAGCTGGAACAACAGGTGTGCATCACCACATCTAGCTAATTTTTTGATTTATCATAGAGATGATGTCTTGCCATGTTGCCTAGGCTGATCTCAAACCCATAGGCTCAGGCAGTCCTATTGTCTCTGACTCCCAAAGTGCTGGGATTACAGGTGTGAGCCACCGTGCTCAGCTCAAGATGTTTTAAACACTGCACGTATTAACTTATTTGATCCTTACAACAACTCTGGTGTAGATTCCATTACTACCACTACTGCTAATAATAATAACTTGCTAATATTTGTATTCTAGCTTATATAGCATTGTTTACTTACCATCTCCACTTAGATGACAATAGACAACTGAGACTTAACATGAACTCCTGATTATTTCCCTTTAAATATTTTTCTCTACCAGCAATTGTCCCCAACTTAATTCATGGCAGCTCCATCCTTCCAGGGGCTCAGACCCAAAACTTTGGGCTCATTCTCAGTTCCTCTCATTTTTTCATACCCACATCCAATTTTTCAATAAATCTAATGAGCTCTGTCTTCAAGACATATTCCGAATTCTACTACTTCTCAACACCTCCATGACTACCACCCTCATCCAAACCACCACCAACTGGGACTGAAACAGTTACCGTAGCTTTCTGGCTTCCACTCTTGTCTTTCTCTAGGCTATTTTTCACTCAATGGCCAATGTGCTATTTTATTTTATTTTATTTTATTATTTAATTTTAATTTTATTTTATTTGAGTTGGAGTCTCACTTTGTCTCCCAGACTGCAGTGCAGTGGTACACTCCCAGCCACTGCAGCCTCAACCTTCTGGACTCCGGCTATCCTTCTGCCTCAGCCTTCCAAGTAGCCGGAACTACAGGTGCACGCTACCACGCCCGGCTAATTTTTTGATTTATTGTAGAGATGAGGTCTCACCAAGTTGCCCAGGTGAGGGTCTTGAACCCACAGGTTCAGGCAATCCACTTGCCTCAGCCTCCCAAAGTGCTGGGATTACAGGCTGAGCTACCGTGCCCAGCTGCAATGTGCTCTCTTAAAAACATTAGTCAAATCTCTTTCCTTCCTCAGTCAGGACCCTCAAATAGTTCCCATGTTCCTAGAGAATGTTCTAGTTCTTCTGTGATCTATAATGCCCTCAGTGATTTGGGCATCACCCTCCTCAACCCGGTCTTCTCCTGATCTTTCCCCCTCATTCTGTAGCTAACTACATCTGTCTCCTGGTTATTTTTCAAACTTGCTATTCGCACTCCAACCATAAAGCCTTGTTTTTACTTATTGGTCCCTCTGTTTAGGGTACTCTTCCCACAAAGATAATTCACATAACTCACTCTCTCAGGTTGTACTCACTTCCTTGAGTTTTTTACACAAATGTTCACATTCTCATCGAGGCCTCAACTGGCCACACATGCACACGCACACACACACACACACTCTCTCACACTTCTTTTTTTTTTGAGGAATCTCACTCTGTCACCCAGGCTGGAGGGCAGTGGCACGCTTCCAGCCATCATAGCCTCGACCTGCTGGGCTCAGGTGATCCTTCCACCCTGGCCTTCCAAGTAGCTGGCACTACAGGCACACGCCACTATGTCTGGCTAATTTTTTGATTTATTGTAGAGATGGGGGTCTCACCAAGTTGCCCAGGCTGGTCTCAAAGCCATGGGCTCAGGCAGTCCTCTCACCTAGACCTCCCAAAGTGCTGGGATTATAGGTGTGTGCCACCATGCCCAGCCTTTCTCACACTTCTTATTTCCCTTCCTTTTTTATTCTTCTTAGTCTGGTCACTCTCTAGCATATTTTACATATTTATTGAATGTGAGCACAGATGTTTTTGGTTATGTGCTCACTGCTGTGTCCTCAGAGAAAGGATAGTACCTAGCATTGAGTAGGTGCTCAGTATGTGTTTAATGAGCAGATTTATAACTGCTTTATGGATGAGTACCCTGAAGCAAGCTGACTTGTTGACATGCACACAGCCAGCAGATGGCTCCAGAGTTCGTGCTCTTCACCTGTGTTTCACACATTGCCCCTCCACATTCAGTGTACAGCTTGATATTTATTAGAATTAAAATTATATAGAAAACATGCTCCTAATTTTTCCCACTTTTTGGAGAAATAAATATACTGGTTTTTAAGTGGGTAAGTTTTAAATGGTATAAAAACCTTTTCCTGGTTTTATTTGGATTGACAGGTGATTCATCCTAAAAGTGATGAACAGAGATGCAGACTTCAGGAAGCTTGCAAAGATATTCTCCTTTTCAAAAATCTTGATCAGGTAACATTCATTTTTAAAGTATTTTTGTTATAACGCTCTTTTTTAGTTTTTTTCCTGTTTGTCACTTAAACAATTTTTAGCATCTTAGCTATGGTTGTATGAAGTATAAACTTTAAATTTATCTTACTCACAAATGTTTTCATTGTGTTGACCACTGTAATCCAGACATGACCTTTCAGATGCCTTTTGGCACAGTAGTTCTCCTTTATCTACAGTTTCACTTTCCATGTTGTCTGTAGTCAACCATGGTCCAAAAATATTAAATGAAGAATTCCAGAAATAAACAATTTCTAGGATTTCAGTGATGTGCCATTCTAAATATTGTGATAAAATCTTGTCCCATCTCACTGTGTCCCACCCAGGACGTGAATCACCACTTTGTCCAACATATCCATGCTGTATATGCTGCCCACCTGTTAGTCACTTAGTAACCATCTAGCAGTATTTGTATTCAAGTAACCTTTATTTTACTTAATTATGACCCCAGCCAGGCTTGGTGGCTCAGCCTGTAATCCCGCGCCTTTGGGAAGCTGAGGTGAGTGGATTGCCTGAGCCTGCGGGTTCGAGACCCGCCTGGGCAAGCAAGACCTCATCTCTACAATAAATCAAAAAATTAGCCGGGCGTGGTAGCGTGCG